>SNQJ01S0060371.1:42283-67062 GCA_010110895.2 Picea sitchensis
TTATGAGGGATGGTGAAGAAAAGAAGGCTGAAATGCAAGGAAGGATAAATTCTTTTGATGGTTCTTTCTAAGGTATGTTATTTACAGGTCATCTCACCATTTTCGCTATAATGTTTTTTATATAATGATTCAGACTGTGTAATTTCTATTCCATTGAGAAAACATATCCAGGTATCTGTGGTAAAAAGTTCATCTTGTGGGTAATTGTATTTTTGGAGTTACACTCCATGGAAAATAGGGTTTGTGGTTAGTTATGAAACTAGTCAAAAACAGGTGTTTCAGGTAAAAACATCACAACTTCTTCATAATAGATAAAAATTTAGTGAAACCAAATGTGTTGGCTATTTTACAGTCTTTAGTATGATGTGTCATAGTTTCATATCAATTCAACAAATGTTCCGTGTGGGGCACACTCTACAAGGTCGCTCTCTAGAATAAGACATAATTCAACAAGGTATGCCATTTGTGCTATAAATCCTTTTATGAGAGGTTAAAAGTAGTGAAACCTCGAGGAATTGCATAAAACACACTAAAGAACAGTGTGTATCACTTTCAAATCTTTATACATTACAGGTACAAAGTTATGATTACTTCAAGTTAGGGTTGTTGACTAATCCAAAACTAGGCATGTGAGACTAAAGAAAAGTTTGATGAAAATGCTAGTCGCTTGTTGTTGAAGTTAAGGTTTGCAAGAATGTGATCATATACACCAGGTATATTACAGAGCTACAAATCAGATTTGGATGATGTAATTGATGAGGGATTTTGGTTGAGGTACATGTTGAGTACATGGTTGCGACAAGTAGTTGATGAGTTGGCACATACATGAGGTGTATAGTTGATGATGTTGGTACATATTGATGATTAATAGTTGATGACTAGTTGACACATGATTGGTACATACTTGGTACATGGTTGGATGCACTTGTTTATAGTATAGGTTGATTACAGGTTATTTGGTACAGGTTGGTGCATGGTTGATGCACTTGTTTATGGTATAGGTTGATTACAAGTTGAGGTACAGGTTGATGCATGGCTCAGATTTATTGGTACAGGCTTACAGTGGTTCCATCATTCTACTTCTACTTTAGGGTGGTAGGACGGGGCAAGGATAGGTGGTTGTAGCCACCTTCCTATTGTAGCCGGAGAACATAGGGGGTTGTAACCTCCTTCTAGTTGTAGCCATAGAATTGGGGAGTTCGAGCTTCCCTTAGGTTGTAGCCTGAGAAACTAGGGGGTTGGAGCCTCCTTCCAGTTGCATCTGGAAAACAAAGGAAGTCGGTGCTTCCAATGAATGTAATTATTCAATACATATAAGAAAAATCATTCTGTGGTTTTCTCCCGATTTGGGTTTCCACATAAAACACTGGTGTACTGTGTATGTGTATGTTTGTTCATTTGTTCATTTCTTATTTACTCTGTAGTTATTGGATGATAATTCTTCATTGATATAAAACTTTGATTATATGGTTAAAAAGGATTAAATTTCTCTATTACTGATTCACCCCCCCTCTCAGTAATCCAACAAGGTGGTCTGAGTCTATTTTCAAACTGGGTATCTGCTAATCTGGCTAGCCACTCGTTTATCTCCTGATGAATTCCTCCAAAGAAAATCCTGTGTATATCAGTAAAGATATACCTTCCCAACCAATCCTCTATACTAATATTAGGGTTCTTATTCTGAGCTTCAACAAAGTCCTTCTCTTGTTCTTTTATCCACTTATTAATGTATGTCTTCGATGGAAACCACCTTGACATTCCCTCAAGAAGATCTCGGTCTCGGCAATGGAACCATTTGTTGGCACGGGAGTAGACCTAGGGTTCAGTTCTAATAGTGCACCAACAAGTCCTAACTATTGGCCCTTTCGGCAACACTTGCAAACTAGATGTAGTCTCACTCGAAGTAGTTATAGGGGGTTCCACGAGACATGTGTCTACAACCAGAAGAAATGCAAATTGGATCCAAGGCAACACTCTCACATAGATACAGTTATTCTTTATCTTCCTTAAGCCTACTGCGTGAACTATATCTCAGATCTAACACAATATTTCATTAACAGTATGTTAGAGAACAGACGGACACAACATCAATCACACACAACAACAAGATATACATGGTTCACCCTCTCCCTAGGGCTACATCCACAGAATTGTGCTTTATAATATATTAGATGAAAGCATACAATTCTATCTGCACTCTTAGCTTGCATATATCTCTTTCTTTCTATTCCTCTCTTCCCTCCCTGCACACCCAGCTGCAGGGTTGATCTTCGCACCCAGCTGAATATCTTACAACATAGACTTCTCTTAGCTCACAATACTTCTCTCTTAGCAATAACAACAATCACTCATCATACATAATCGAACCCATCTCAGGTCCTCTTAACCTTTATTTATACATTACAATGACTCTTAGACAACCTTAGGCCAAAACCTAGGTGTCAAAACCCTAAATACAAAAACCCTAGATGTCTAAAACCCTAGGTCAACTTGATCCGCATTTTTCATGGCTTCACCAGCCTGTCTTTCCTTCTTTTTTGCGAGGTGCTCCAAAGCATCCCTTGGTGGCTTTTTCCACTTGATGAGTTGTCCACGGTCCATCTTCCTTGTTGATCTGTCTTCCTTGATCTCCCCATCCAATGGCTTGCTTTCTCTTACTTCACTCTGTATTTTCTTCTCTTTTTCCCACTTCGACCCAATCTCAGTCAACTTGTCTTCCGCACAATTCGCACTTCGCGCTTCTTTCCTTAATATTCGAAACGTTCCATAACCAAGGGCCAACAATACTTTATGGAATATGATCTATGGAAGTTATGGTTTTTGAATGGTATGGAGATTAGTTTCAAATAGGTTATCTTGGCATTTTATCTATAACTTCTCTTATGGGACTCTTCAGAATATGAGAATTTCAAAGAACAAAGGAGACACACAAAAGTACCTCAAGTAACAATTTCAAAATCATATTTGCAAAATTGGATAAGTGTCATGTTGTACAAGTCCATTCTTGGGAAGAGGCCCAAGACAACAAGATTTGAGAAAGTTACCATTTGGAAATTTAAATTTTGGTCAGACCTGGTAAAGACAAAAATATTGAGTAGACCTGGTGAATGAAGACGCAAAAATCAGACTTGGTGAATGAAGAATTAGTAAGCATACTCGGTGAAGGTTGGTGTAGCTCACACAAATATATTGGTGTCTCTTCCTAAGTTGGTTCTTATCGGTGGGGATTGGTGTCTCTAGTATATTGGTGTCTATGAATATCTATAAAAATAGGTTGGTTTCTCTCAAACATGGAGATTGGTGTCTCTTTCTAAGTTGGTTCTTAGAAATGGGGATTGGTGTCTCCAGTAGATTAATGTCTACAAATATATGTAAGAGTATGTTGGTTCTTAAAACAATTATAAAGAGAAGCTGTGTGGTTTTCCCTTGAAAGGGTTTCCATGTAAATGTTGTATTCCATGTTCTCTAGTTAATAGATCTCATATGTGATTGTTTTATTATGGTTGATGAATGTTTGAAAAAGTAAAAAAAAATGTCTTATACTGATTCACCCATGTTGGATGTTTATTGTTTTGAATCGGGTTCTACTTTAGGTTTCCAAAAACACTATGCAAACTATTGTCCCTTCTGGAGACCAGAAGGAAATACTGCACACAAAGTGCACAATGCAATCTCACCAAAGATTGCTTATGGGTGACTGCAAGACCAAGATGTCTGCAATATTGGAAGAGAGACTTATGTGGGGATGGGAGAAATTATTTCTACCTCAAAACATACTAGATCTACTATCGTATTATATCACCACATCATTACCTCTCAAATCTACCATTATGTAATCAATTACATTCATTTAAGATTCATTCTACAGTAATTATCCTGATTATTCTATTGCGTGATGCATTTTTACTACTAATAGATTCAATCATTTATCATAAATAAACAATAGAAAGAAATAAGACAACATTCCACAAAGAGATACAAAGTTTAGTGTGGTTCACCCCCTTGGGCTACGTCCACAAATATTTGGCTGTCTTTGCTCTTTTATTATTCTTCATAAAATTATAGCATTGCACACGTTACAGTCGAGGATGATAATATCGCACTAAGATCCAGATATTTCTACCTTACCCTCAATTACAATGCATATCTATGTCTCAAAAAACTCTCTTGCTCTATCTCAAAATTGACTCTACGATCTCGAAAATCTCCTACAAAAACTCTTCCTCAAAACTCGTTTTGAAATCATCTTTGCTACAATATATTTATATTACAAAAAGGGGTTGATTACCCATAACAACAATGACCAAAACCCTAACCAACTAACCCTAAGTGGATTAGGTTTTTCCACTTTCTAACTTCTTGAGCGTAGATGGTCCAAAATCCAACTATTTTCCTTGTTGATCTACATCTTTCCTCCTTCCTTTGACTTTCTGCTTTCCCGATGTTGTTTTTCCCTGTTTTTCAGCACACACTCCTTTTTTGGTCCATTTTCTATCTGCCTAATTAATTATCATGATTTTCTCCCAAAATGGCTTACCAACAATCCCCCAACACTCACATATGGCTTGTCCTGAGCCACTGAGGTAGTATGTGCACCTTGTACTGACTTCTCTAGCTCTTGGAATCTACTTGAAATTTCTTCAAATCGATATTTTACTTGTGTGCTCTTCTCTGCTACAGTGTCCACAGTACGTGCAATAATTATCTTCTTCAACAGTTCTCCACTCTCCAAGCCAACTTGTTCAATATGACCCTTTGCTGCATCAATCTCTGTAGGCATTTGTTTTGCACCTTCTTTTAGTGGTTCTAGTTGAGCTCGCCTTTACTGCTTATCTAATTGTATAGTCTTCATCTCTTCCTATAAGTTCTTCATTTCTTGCATTCTTTTCAACCTATTTGGTATTGTCATTGACTTTTGTTTCTGCTCCAGTTCTTACAACATAGTATTTATACCTTCTTCTTTATGTTCTAACTCCTGTATTTTTCCATTCTCTTGCATATTTTTCCATAATTGTGTGCTCTTATTATAAGACTCTGCGATTTCCTGAATTATCGATGCAATTCTCTCCATATGACTTGTAGCCTCCTTCTCCCTATGTATTCTTACTTCTGGTGGAGTAGTAGGTACTATAAGATCTATCAACTCTATAATGTGGCTTCTATATGTATCCATAGCCTGTGTTATTTTCTCAAATGTTTCCTTTGTTTTTATGTTTTCTCCTTGCGCGCTATCAGGGATGGTTTTAAATAATTGTTCCACCTGTTGCTTTATTCTTTCAATGTGTTTCTTTGTTTCTTCCCTCTCAAATTGCACCTGGTTAAGTTTCATCTCCAGTGTCTTACTTACTTCATTGGCCAACTATAAACTTGTAGCATATGTGTGGGCCCTTGATTGAATTTCCTACATGACACTTATTTAAATTTTATACAACACCTTATTTGGAATCTTGGGCAGTGCCAAGTCCAAATGATCGATGTGTTTTGGTGGCTTCTACGCTGTAATTTCATTCACCCGCAAAATCTCCTGGGTGATACAAAAATTGTCACTCCCCATAGCTATGATTTGTACTGTCTCCTATTCTGGAAGTGTTCTTTCCCGATAATTTTTTGTTGCTTCACCCACTCTTTTTGCTGTGTTGTAGTAAGTTGCAATTGCTCCAGTGCATCCTTGACCTCTGTAAATTTATTTATTATCTCCTCCCTCTACTTCTCAACATCATACCACACCTATGTCATGTGATCCTACACTTTCTATGTGACTAACTCTGCATCATCCTTTTTCAGTGTGAGTTGATGAACTTCCTTGTGCACCTTTATTTTCTTGTGCTGGACTATTGCCTGCAAGACTGTGATTTTCATTATCATTGTCTNCTATGTCATGTGATCCTACACTTTCTATGTGACTAACTCTGCATCATCCTTTTTCAGTGTGAGTTGATGAACTTCCTTGTGCACCTTTATTTTCTTGTGCTGGACTATTGCCTGCAAGACTGTGATTTTCATTATCATTGTCTCTGTCAGTGCGGTTGAAACTAGTATCTCTAAATCTGAGAGACTTAAGTCTCATGTTTCCTCTGGCATAGGAACATTAGTATATTTTTGCGCTCCTCCATTTGTTTCTCATGTGCGCTCCTTTTTCTACGTTGAATCCTTTGGGATGATGTTTTTTTGCTTTAGCTTTCTAGTGGTTGTGCTACCCCCTACTTCTTTTGTGCACTTTGTTTATTTCCTTTTGTTTGTTGTTGGGCTAGTTGATTGTCTTGAAGGTCTAGCCTCTGCTTGTTGTTTGGATTTTGGTACCTTCTTTGGGATTACTGACATATTCCATTATTTAGGCAAATCCTTCATGGCTCATTTCACTTCTTCTCCTATGACATAGTATCTCAACTGTATCCATTCCTTATTAGGATCCCTCTTAGCATGGATCCACATATTATGTATGGAATCTTGGAAGTTAGTTATTCATTGGTTCTCCCTCACCACTTTCAACAATATTCTCCATGTTTTAGCTATCCTCTCCTGCATCTCATCATACATCATGGCGAAAATGATAGATTTTTCCTTCCTTTTCTTCGGATCTGAGGTATGTCATAATGTTGTATATTTTGTTACGAGAAATTTTCCTAGCCTCTGGTAAAATCAACTATATTTTGGTTCTCCATAACCAACTAGGGCTATCAATATGATTAGTCATGAATAGTGAAACTCTATACCTAGATCCTATGCATCCTTGCAATCCTCCAGAAACAAATTCTAGGAGATATGGAGCCCAACTAAGTAGACTCCCCTTTGCGCACTTTGTGGCTGCTGCTATTACTCTTGTGAGGGATTCCTCCTTGAGACATTTTCTCAAAAGTTTACATTCCATTAGTTTTGTCACGAACGTCATTTCAGGTTCATTTATTTATCTAATAACCATTCCCCTATAACCTCTGTGAGTACCATATTTTTTATTTGATCTCATCTACCAAATATTTTTCTTTGGTTTTGTCAACCATGTACTGCTCTAGTTTTTCTCCCTCTATTGGTAAACCTGTGATTTCTGCAATAAAGTCTACATCTATGGATACCTGCCTCTCCATCCACAAGATGCCTCCATGTACTGGTGCCAATTTTTTTTTGACAGATGCATTTACATCTTTTACTCTCCCAAAATGAGGAATCTCTAGCAGGTTCATGAACCCTATGTTATATTGTCCTACAATCCATTATTTCATCTCCAAAATGGGATCCCCTGATCGAACCTCTCCTTTATTCTCCATGTACACTTGCTGCGCAAAATCATGGAACTTCCCTATGTATTCTACATCATGATCAACATACTTCAATTTGTTAACAGACCCTAACATGTCACCAACTACTTTGACTCCTTTTGGTATCTATGGTAGTGACAGTGTTAGTTCCTTCTGCTTGCTTGGTGTTCTTGGTGCAATAGGTTTTTCCATAGTCTTGTTCTTTCCTACTGATGGCCTTACTATTTCTACCTAGTTGTCTTCCTCATCTTCTTTTGTGTTTGATTTTTGCTGGTCTGTGATATATTCCACTTGCACTTGTTCCTTTGTATGATGCGCTAGATCTGCTACACGATGTTGTACTTCATCAGAATTTGTCCATTCATCATCTTCTTCATTTGGTTGTACCTATGGTTTTGATGTGTATAATCCGATTTGTTGCGTGTTGTTTTTCTCTATGATATGGTTTTTTGTTTCACCCTGCATGATGACATCGATTTTCTCTGTTGCCTGAACCTTCTCTTCTTCAATCATAGGACTAATGACTCGATGAATGGAGATGGAATTGTGCCCATGTCCACCACTCCTTTCGATTGATTTTTTTCCCCATCAATTGATTTGTCTTGTGTCAACCTCGCGACACTTCATGTTTTCTTGCAATTTGACTGGGAGCTCCAAACTTTGGTGGTGCCATTCTAATACATTCTGAAAGGGTTGCTCTGAATCTTCATTGAACACCTCTGAGTCACCTGCTCATAATGATTTTTCTTCCTTAGCTCTCATTTTCAAAAAGTCACAATGAGGCTTTACCTTTCACATTTTCTTCTTTTATAAGTCATGCCATAAATTCTTTGTCGTGCCACACTTTTTTTATCACCGCTTTTCCTTTTTTTGGTTGTTTTTCTATATCAGTGCGTTATTTTTTCTTCCTGGTCACCTTTCTCTAGCGCACAATGTATTCAATTTATTTCATACAAATTACTACCTTATGCATGTTGTATCATCTAACTTCATGTGTAACACTTATCCATCTACTACATCTTTTTGTATTTTTCTTATTTTTCCACTTTTTTTTTGTTTTCTTATTTTCTTTACTATATACACTATGTACAATTGTAGTTTTCTACACTGCATATGCTAGGGGTTACTAGGTTGGCTGTTCCTATATAGTTTCAGTCAACTTCCATTAAGAAACCCTTGAATCTCCTTTCCTACTAGATCCTGCAACTGCACAACACCTCCATTTGTAACATATTTTATCTCATATGGTCCTAGCCAATGCATCTTGAATTTTCTTGGGTGTTCTAAATATTTACTGTCATAGAGAAGAACCAAATCTCCTTCCTTAAAAATTTTCTTCTTAATGTTTCTATCATGCCAAGATTTTTCTTTGGCTTTCTGTACTTCCTAATGTAAGCCAACCATAATCCCGTCCTCTTCTAGTTCCATGAGTTGAGACAATATTTCTTTAGTTGCACCTTTTTTCTATCATTTTTGTAATGGTTGTCATGCACAGACTAGGTATCAAATATCCCAAAGGGACTACTACTTCCTGAACATACACCAATATGAAAGGTATCTTCCCTATGATTTTTTTTCATGTGGGTATATAATCCCATAATACTGCTGGTATCTTCATATCCCAATCATCCTTGTTGACATTGAAAAATTTAGTTAGGGCATTCTCCAATATTTTATTAAATTCTTCCACTGTTCCATTAGCTCGAGGATGGTATGGAGTTCTCTTCTAATGGTGTATCTCAAATTCTTCATTCATTTCTCGAATGGTACTATTGATAAAATGAGTTCCCTAAGCACTCATCAAAATTATAGGGCATCCAAATCTTGTAATTACTTGTTCAAACGGGAAGTGAGATGCAATTTATGCGCTACAATATTTTATTGTTATTGCTTCAGCCCATCTGCTTAAATATTATGTCACTATAATGATGTACCTTTCTCCTGATCTTCTAGATAGTGGATTGATTGGTTCTACAAAGTATACTTCCCATTTTTCAAACACTTTAAGAGTTACCCGAGGCTTTATGGGCATCTCATCCCTCCTGGATGACTTTCCTTCTCTCTGAAAGACATCAAAAGTTTGGGAATACTCCTTTGCATCTTTAGAAATTGTTGGCCACCATATTCCTACACATAGTATCTTCTGCGTAGTGTATTTTCTTGCATAATTTCCTCTAGATATTCCTTCATGTTATTTTTCCAATATGATGGGGAATTCATGTTCCATGACAAAACTCCTTTGAATATTATCTGCACCTATTTTATACAAGTGTCCTACAAAAAGTTGGTAATTTGCAGCTCTAACCACCAAATTATTCTTCTAGGAAGTGTTGTATTCCTTTGGGGAAAATATTGTACTAAAAATTTCAATGATATTAGAAAAGTATTCATCAATAATGTGAATTGAAAAGAGTTATGCATCAAGAAAATTGTCCTCCAAGTTGTTTGGTTCCTCTCCATTGGCTATCCTGGACACATGATTCGTCCCTGCATTCAGTATTTCAGGTTTCACAATTACTTCAAAATCAAACTCTTGAAATAACAACAACCATCTATATATTCTCCCCCCCAACACTGGCTTGTTGACCAGGTATCTCAAAGCAGAGTGATCTGTGAGCATATTAAAATGTTGGCCTAAGAAATAATGTCTGAACTTCTATAATGCATACACCATAGCTAAATTCTATTGAGTGATCTATGTCACCTTCTCATGGTTGTGTTAGTACTGCTCCAAGTTCTATTGAAGAGGCATCCACATGAACATAGAACTCTTTTTACCAATATGGAAACACCATAATTGGTGTTGTCGCCATTTTCTCTTTTGAGATGTCCAAACTTTGTTTGCATTGATAATTCCATTGAAATTTGATATCCTTCTTTAACAATTTCTCCATGGGAACATTAATTTGTGCATAGTTATTTATGAACTTTCTACAGTCGCCCATATGTCCTACTGTAGCTCTTAATTGGAGCACTAACTTAGGTGGTAGTAAATTAACAATGACAACAATATTTGTAGGGTCAACCAACAGGCCCCATTTACACACCACATTCCCTAGAAAAATTCCAAATGGTGTGTTGAATATACATTTCTTGATGTTAAAAGATATTTGACATTGTCTACACCTATCTAGCATTAATCTTAAAACTTCAACACGATCTTTCAATAGGATAAATATTGTCCAATCATCCAGATAAACCTCCAAAAATTTATGTATAAAATCTTTAAATGTAGCTACCACTACCCTTGAAAAAATAGTAGGGGAAATTTTCAATCCAAAGGGAATCATTGTGTACTAGTATGAACCCCATTGTGTAGCAAATATAGTCTTATGATGATATTCTGGTGCTATTCTACTTTGGTGATACCTTGAAAATCCATCAGTAAATGAGTATGCTTCTTGTCCTCCTACATTTTCCAATACCTCATCTATAAATGGAGTAGGGAAGGGATCATGCAGACAGGCATCATTCAACTTCCTCAAGTCTATACAGATCCTTATTCCCCCTTTCTTCTTATCCTAAAATACCATAGGGCCAATCCACTCAGATTCTTCATTAGGTTCTATTATACCAATCTCTAACATTTTATCAATCTCTACCTTAACGTTTTTTTTATACATTGGATTCAACCTATAGGGTCGATGTCTTATTCGTCGGACATTTGGTCGCAAAGGAATCTTCATTTCTCCAAGTTCTCCTGCTACCCCTTTCATTTATGAAAACGTTGTTGGAAATAGATCACTATATTCATGCAACAGTTCTGTTATTCTTTCCATTGTCTGGATGTCCCAATAGTCACCAATACTTGCAATTTTTGGATTTTCTTTTGTTCCAATGTTGACCTTCTTTATATTCAATGGTGCAACAAATTCCTCTGACTATAATTGTGGACCTTGTACATATATTTCCCCTTCAAATTTTGTTATCTGAATATCACACATGTTTTCTTCTATCGGGTCATATTCTATGATGTGGTAACAATGTAACAATTGTCAGACTGTTTATTGATTGTGATTTTGATAAGTTGTTACATTTTCAACTTCAGGTTCTTAAAAACTCGTTTCTTTTATCAACTTCAGTGTTTCATCCATCACTAGATTCTCATGTTCAAATGAAAATGTGATTACAAAATTCTGCTGCAAATCTGTCCAATCTACAGTTCCTGTGTGTAGTTCCAATTATGTATACCAATTTCTTGGTATACCTTCCAATGTATGGATGAAGTGATGTGGCCATTCCTCTGGTGGTACCAATATCCATTGGGTTATGAATATGTCTATATGTTCTCTGGGTTGTCCTCTTTCGACATATTTCTCCATATGTTTCTTCTCATGTTCTGCGCCAAATCTGATGCATAGTAATCTTTTGCATTGATACCAATCATGGATATTTTCTTTGTGAGTAACCCACCAATGTGCGGGTGTTGGTTTCAAGGAAATGTAAAATACTAATAACCTTTGAATTTCCAATATTTCTAACTCAAAATTTATTAAGAAATCTTCCAAATTATTTTGACCATAAGAACTTGGAGGTTCTCTTACCTCTGTACCAACCCATCTTAGTGCATGTGTCATTCTTGCACATCTTCTTGTAGATATCTCATGTAAGTGTGGTTTCCAATTCTCCAGTCTCGTTTTATAATCTGAATCACAAGAAATGATGTTTCTCCTACTAAGCATTCCATCTTTTGTGTGGTTAAAGTAATCTTGATAAATTTCTCTGTCACTGGTTCAACATATCTTCCACCTTTTAAAGGAGCTAATGGTGTTATGACTCTATATCCTCCTAATTCAAAAATCATTTTCTGGGTATTCAAGTTGATTATATATTGATTGTCAAATTCCTAATCTAGTCCCAACAATGTTGGATAAGGTGTAGTATTATCCACAATATCAATTACCTCAAAATCTTCCATAGTGTGCACACCATCTAAATCCACTGGTATGCATTTCAATCAACCAATTGGTACTACCCTATGTTGGTTTGCTAGTTTCAATTGAATGGGTGAATAACCCAATGTAGGTTCTCCCATGAATTCCCATGTTTTCTAGGGAAGAACATTTACTTTAGATCCAAAATCTAATATGATGTCACCCATGTTAAAGTCTCCAATATTTGCATTCAGTCTAAACTCTCTATTTGTTCTTGTATTCCTATGGACATGATTTACTTTCTTTTTTTCTAGTTTCATCTCTTCTTTAGGATTGTATTTTTCTAATAAAATTTGTAATACTTGTATAGATGTTTGATCATTCAATAATTTCAAGCAAGATACCAGAAAATTTCTTAAATTACTCACATTTTTTGAAGGCTTTCCTCCGCTGATATGATCATATGGATGAGGCATATCATATACTGGCACATCATATCCTTGCTGTGCATTTGAAGTAGAAGCAATATTCTCCTGTAGAATTTATTGTCGGGCCTGTTTGAATGTCTCTTTTCCTTGCACGCATCAAAACGTTGTTGAGGTGTTGTATTCTTTCTAACCCACTGGTTTTGGTTCTAATCTTGATTTGTTTCATCTACTCTTGTTTTGTTCCATATAGAGTAACTATATTAATATTTTCCCCATCATCTCTAGTTTCTAGGGAAATCCATTGAACATTCTGGTTATTCTGATTCCTTTTGTCTTGTATCTTCATCAGAAATGTAGGACAATATTCTATAGTGTGATATGTTGCATGAAAGTACATGCATGTTGCTGGTGGAAGTGGAAAATCCCTTGCATAATTTCCAGGTTGCTGACAATCATGGCAGGTTATTGGTCCTCTACCTCTTCCAAATCCTCCTCTTCCAAGTCCTCCTCTTCAGAATCCTCCTATGTTTCCTTGATTATCTTTGCACGATGTATTATATTGTGGTACTTGATTATATTGAGGTGGCGCTGCAAAATGTTGCACATTATTATATTGCTACGCAGGTGGACTTGTCATTAGTTCAACTTGCATCTGATAATCATCTAAGGTCCTTTCCTTCATAAGTTCCATGGTTCTACAATCCTTATTCTCATGCCCTACAGACTTGCAGAAATTGTAGAATGTACTTTTAGGCACTATTTGGTATGTTTGCATCATTAGACAATGATAGGGATCATGTCCAAGTGTTTTACATATTTCACACCATAATATTCATGCGGGTAAGGGATTCATAAATCCTTCTCCCAAATACTGCACAAATGTCGGGCACTCATTTATGTGGTGTCCTTCTATTCTGCATAAGATACACCAAACAACTTCCCTATTTTCCTTGGCTTTGTTCTGATTCAACTAAAATGTCATATTATTGAGATCCGCTCTCATCACTTCTATAGTTGGATCTGTATGTTTATATTTATTCTCTTCCAATTGTAAGGTTTCTTATAGAGCCTCAACATGAGTCTGGAACTTACGTTTCCTCAATGGATATTTAAAATGTGGCAATAATGAGTTTATAAATAGTTGCATATGTTTCATGTATGTGATGGGATATTTCAACTTACCTTTCAATCGCTTAAACTTTTGATCAATTTCCCAAACCGATTCTCCTAGATTATGTTTTATTTCTATCATCTCATTCATATTTTGATCCTCTGAACTTGGTCACTCGAACTCATTGATTAGTTCCTTATTCACATTTACGATGGTTTTATGTGTTCCTTGTTGACTGTTCACCGCTAGACTCATAAACCAGTCTAGTGCACGGTTTCTGAATGTGATTGCAAGATGAGCCAATTTTGTGTCTTCATCCATGACCTATTTAGATTCCCAAATATTCTCACAAATAAATATATGTTTCTCTGGGTCCTCCGACCCTTCTGCATGAAATTCTGGTAATCAAATAGTTGTATTTTCTCCTTCCATTGTAAAATTGGTGGCACTACCTCCACGCGGTGTAGATATTTGACTACTAATACCTGAACTTGTACTTCTAATTGAATTTCCGCTTGTCCCTTGACCTATTAATGGACTCCTTCTGTCACTAATTGTTGTTTTTGTAAAATATTCTTTCTTTCCTGATGTCTTAGTCGCACATGGGGTCATGAGTTCCACACTTATTTGGATATGGAATGAAGTTCCTTCTTTTGCGCCAAACCCTTGACCTTTGGTTTTTCTGCCATATGTGGCATGCATGATTTCCTCAATCTTCTCAGTAGCATGGATATCCTTTACCTCTTCTTCATCACTTTATCAGCCTCCCCTCCCAGCTACTTCTCTTTTTTTCTTATTAATCTTATATTGGTAGGGTCTTCCGTTGCACTTTGTTCCTGCTTTGTCCATTATTTTCTTGATCTGATCTTCATCCATCACAATGTCTTCCATTTCTTCCTTTTGATTACCTCTATCCATATCCCTCTCGATATATCATATCATACTTAGTTCTTCCCCTAGTCTCCCCATGCACACAGAGTTATTTAGATATCAAACTCCATTATCATCACACCTCTATCATGCACCAAAATCTTGATTGACGTGTAGAGTGATATAATATACTTTCCTCTTGGACCCTTCAAAAACTCGTGCTCTACAACAGTGTATGATTTTGCAGTATCTATTGCAAACTTGGTAATGAATCCTGCAACAATGTTGTCTGGCTAGAAATCCACTACGCATGCGAATTTGTTATTGACTTTTTGTAGTTGCACAATATTCTCACTAGTACATTCTACTGGTCTTATCTAATTAGTTGGGTGAGTGTCTTTCAATCTCAGTATCCACTAATGTAGCAAATGTGGAAATTCACAGAAAAATGTCTCATGAAGATCAGTAAATACATACCTCTCCAAATATTGGTGCAATGTATTGTTATAGCCCTAAAATTCCCTACTTATGCATACATGGCATTGGCCTTTCTACTTGCACAATTTTCCAAATTACTACTAAGGATATCTCTTTAAAAAACTATTTTTTGGAGCATGTATGAACTCCACTGCACTACTTCCTATGTACATATGCTAGCTGCATACTAGACAATCCACGTACATACAAAAGCTACATACTAAGCAACCAGTGTTTACCTCCAAATGTTGGAAAAAAAATTTGCAAGGAATTCAACTGAGTTAACGGGATATGGGAGGTTTCCTAACCAATTCACTACTGTAGCCCATCCCCAAACCGAATAACTATCCTTTTGTCATATAAAAGGATGTCTTGGGGTCCCATTCCAACATCAAGAATTAGAACAATGAAACTCTTCCCAAATCCCTTTCCCTCCTTGCCCAAGTATTTGCAACCCCTTTTGAGTTTTTGCCTCAGCATTCCCTCTCTAGCCTTTTCTCCTATACAATCCCTTCCCTTCCCCTGAAGTGATCAGATGATTGTTAGAGAAATCATTGGGATAGTTCACTTGGAGCAACATTAAGAGGATCCCAGATCAGGTTCACAGAGTGTCGACCTACAAAGGTTGTAATTTTCAATATTTTGATTTGAATAAAATAATATTTTTCCTATCCCTCATGATATCTTTATGTTTTTTTCATTTGATTTATGCATAATGGTTTATATATAACCCTAATATTGATGAGTAGAGATAGAATATTTGTAGTTTTTTTTGCCTAAGTGTTCTTGTAGGTCATCTTTGGTAGGAGACTTGCATTCTGGGAGCTACAAAGCTGGAGGTGGTCTACATCGAATGTTGGACCAAAGGTACTAATTATGACCTACTTTCCTATCTCTTTATGTTCATCTATTTAGAGTGTTTGGGGTAGTTTAGGAATTATATTGTCTTTTAAGGGATATCATAGCTCTACCTATACTTTGACCCTGGTATAGTATTAGGGGGATTTTCCCTACTAGAAGAATTGGCGACTCCACTGGGGAGTCTTTCTAGGGTTTTAGAGGGAGGTTTTTGGGTTTTAATTGGCTTCTTTATTTCCTTTTGAGTTTTTATCAAGTTCACTAAGTCTTTTAAGGGTCTCTGGTCACCTGAAAGGTGCCTACAATCTATCCCTGCCCAGTCAGTTTGCCTAGTATTTTTCTTTTTCGAAAAATCCCACAGGTGTATGCACTCTGTTTTGGCTCAACCCGCGTACATACACAATTTGCATAGTAGACATCCCACATACATAAGGTTGTTGGTGCAACAACCCACATCTTTGTGCATTGAAAGTGTTTTTAAAAAGATAGGTCTTTCTCTTTCCTAACATAATTTTAGGCTTCCTAGGTATTTCTTGGACCTTACAGAGTCTCTATTTTTGGCCTTAGCTTGGGTTAAATATTCGTTTTCAACTTGTTTTATTGGTTTTCTTTTGTTTTCCCTAGAGTTTTAGAATGAACTTTCGAGTTTTATATCTTCCTTTGGTTTCTTTTTTAATCCCTGCATTTACGCATTTGGCCTAGGGTCTCTTTCAATCTTGGGTTATGTTTTCTCTTTTTCCTATTTATTTCTTTGAAAAAAAAAGGAATTTTTACTTTGGTTTTTCTTGTTAAAGCAGTTCAAAAAATCAAAAAGAATATTTTTTTTGCGTTTAGTTTGGTAACGTGGCCTAGGTTGTTTGTTTGCAAAAGAAAAGATTTTCAATTTCAAAGTTCTTTCTTTCTTTCGTGGAAATATAATTAGTTTTTCTTAGTCAAATGAAATCACTTTTTAGAAACTTTCAATTATAAGATCTTGAAACATTAATTTGAAATGTTGATATTTACAAAGGGTTTTACAAGCTTTTTCATTAAATTCGAAGTATCTTATTTTCTTTTAAATGCTCTAAATTTTTCATCATTTTTTGTCTCTTCCAAACACCATTAGTTGCACAATCAAATCCTTTACGTAAATCAAGCCTTAAAATTAATGCTTAACTTAAATATATTAGACTTTATGTTTGTAGGGTTCACTGACTAGTTTAGGATTTTAGGGTCTTGAAATAGGTGTGAAGAGGAAACTCATCAAGGCCATTTAAAAAAAACATTGGATTCTGAGATAGGGAGTGTCTAAATTCCAACATCATAAGAGTTAGCCAAGACCCCCCTCTAACACAGGGGCTAAAAACAAGATTTCATGAGGAAAGGTAGAGGAGATAAAACCTCCAAAGTTGGACCAAACATAGTGGGGATTGTATATTGAGGGTATTTCTTAGGAACAATAATGATCGTATTTGCCTACCGAGCCTCATGGACCTCGAATCCATTCGAGATCCTCATTTTTCTTCCAGACCAATTGCCTTCAACACCCTTGAAGGGATTCAAACTTGTTATCATGCTCATTATTAATAGCCCGACTATCGACTGTACCCGCCTGGTGGCTGACTGTGTGCTGGAAACTTAGTTGCCTATTTTTTATGGACTTACATAGGTGACTGAGGGGGTATACCATGGTACCTAGGGCAGACATCAGGTTACACTTCATAGAGTATACCCAGAGGGTGATTCTGTGTTCAAGTTTCACTTACACCAGTTAGTTTCTCTAGTGTCGATTGCCGTAACTATCCTTCCCACTAGTTAGTTGACTACTTGATTTATTTGTAGGAAAATTTTAGTGTGTGCTCTATGTTTCACGCTAGTCAAACCTTACTCTGTCAAGTGATCATTTCAAAAAGTGGAAGATCAACAACTTCGTCGGTCATGTAGGCTTCAAGGATTGTTTCTATTTACTTTGGAGCCATCTATGCCACCGTTGAGACGAATAATTGATCAAGAAGGATCGTTCAAAGTGACTGGGCCGTAAGAAACTATACCTGAGCTTTCTCCGAGAGGAGACTTTCCAACACCGAATAAATATATCATTTCTGAACTAGATATCGAAGGTTTCAGGCCAACAAATCCTTCGATCACCGACTTGTCAATGTTGCTTATAATCCAGGTTGTCCCTCCCGAGGTGACATATTCTAAACACCAGTTTATTCTGCGAGAAGATATGGAAGAAAATGTTGCTACTTCATCAGGGAGTCCCCATATTCCTGTTATGACTACCATTGGAGGGGGCATTGTACCTCCTCCCCAACCTTCTCCTGTTAGGACCACGACTGTCCTAACAACCATGACTTCAGGCAGTGGTTCGATCCCTTTGACGACTTCAACCACTATTTTGTTCACTCAGAACACGACAAACACTCCCTTCTCGTATGGGATGCCTGGATTTGAGTCGAATTTAGTTCTTAATTACTCTACTTTACAGACCATGGATCTGGGGGCATGGAGCTCTAATTGTCCTTTACAGGGATCATCCACGGGCACTATTTCCCCATTCAATGCTATTCCTTATGGTGGAGGTCATATACCTCCTCCATCCCCTTCACTTGGTAATGTGTTTTAGTAGCCAATCGACCCTAATGCTAACTATATCTTGTTTAGTGAAGATAGTTTGGGACCTTCATCCTATACGATGCTAGTGGGATCTACTTTGTTCTCTTTGTTTGGTGCATTTGGGAACAATGCTTTTTCTTCAACTACTTTTTCGACTGGGGGAAACCCCAACTTTGGTCAATAGAACCCTATGCAAGTTACCATTCCTTCATAGGGAGCGAAGTCTGAAGTATACTCTACAAAAGGTCTTTGGAATCCTTGGCAGGGCTCATTTCCCTCACAAGGGATGTTGATTGTGGGAAACCCCTTGCATACTCAATGGAACCTCGAGTAAGGTTCAATGCCTATTCTAGGAGGATCGGCTAGGGGCATCCCCAACCAAGGTCCTTAGAACACGAAACATGGAGCAATCCCTATGCAGTCTATGTTGCTCGATTTTGAGAGTCAATCGATGATGAAACAACACACACAACTTCCTTTTGTTGTTCAAGGCCACAGTTTCTACCAAAAACCTGGCCAACAACCCAAATTTTCCTAGAAACCTGGTGCCAATCAAAATCTAGGTCCTTCTTTTCATGTAAACACTTCGCAACTAAAACTACCCTTTCTGGAAACCCTACATTTTCCATACTTGTCGAGATTGTTAAATGAACCGATCTGTTATGATCTGCATTGGCCCCTCATGCCGACTAAGTTTCCTTCAGATATTCTGAAATTTGAGGGCAAGCGTAGCAAAGATCCAGGTGATCACGTGACTACATTTCACTTGTGGTGCTCATGGAACTCATTGAAAGACAACTCCGTTCAATTTCACCTTTTTCAATGCACTCTTATAGGGGGTGCAGAAAAGTGCTATATCAATCTCAACAACTCAAGGTAATCTTATTTTAATGACCTGGGTATGGTTTTCTTGAACCATTTCCAGTTTCTAGTGAGATATGATGTTCGCACCGAGTTTTTGGCCAACTTCAAGTAGACTAAGGCTGACCATATCTCAGATCATATCTGAGAGTGGAATCGGAGAAAGAGCCTGATTAAGGTCAAGGTCCCTCTTGGGTTCTTTCCTGAGTGGTTCTTGAAGTCTTTGGTTCCTTGCATGTCCAAAGATGTATCAACATCCAAGATGTTTTTTTAGGAAGACGCTATTATGAGAGCCCAATAGCTAGAACTGATTTACTCTCAGTCTAGAATGATTTATGATATGTTACTCGATGCACCATGGTAAACTCTTGATAAGGCCAAACAAAATTCTAGGCCCCACGTTGATGGCATAATGGGATCAACACAAAGAAAGTCCACAGATCTGTTGTCTAATAAATTACAACAATTATTGATTCAACAGATTGTGGCCAACCAGACTTCTAGTTCATCTGCCCCCACAACCTATATGTCGGATGTACACAATGTGCAATTGACAACTGTCAAGTCCAACCAACAGACCGAGGGAAAAAAGAAACAAAGAAACAAGAAGGGTAAAGGGGATAAAAAGGATGCTAACAATACTGACAAGGGAAAAACTGAGAAGAGGAAGGTGAAGTATTTGTGTAATATTTACACAGATGACCACTTAACTCACATGTGCCCTCAGCTTGCGGAAGCCCAAAAGCTACTAGCACAACAAAAACATGTTGTTTTGACAAACCATTTTCCACAGGGGAAAAAGATGGCTCAGGATTTTACATCCACGAGCACGGATGGGGGCAGTTAGGGACCCCCCTCTCCTATTCCTAATAACTTGGTTGTGAACATTTACATGATGAACGTCGATGCTCATTTATCAACCAAGACTTGTGATTACAGAATGTCAAAATTTGTTGAGAAGGGAAAGGAATCCTCCAACCCATTGACTCCTCTTCAAATTGAGAAGACAATGGGCGAGACAATGAATCGCATCCCTAAAGGTGTGTTTAAGAAGCTTACCATAACCCAAACATGAGGGATGCTCATAAATACTCTGTATTGGAGGATCTATCACATACCCCTTGTGCAATGTCTACTCTGGAGGTTCTCCAAAGTTGCCCCTCACAGAGAAAATCTATGTTTTCCACCTTGGGGGTGACAGAAACTAGTAGCTCAGGAATGATCATTTTTTATCCAACCAACCTTAAACCTCATCTTCCTCACCATGTCTCCTTTTAGATAGTAGTGGCATACACCATGAAATCATTGACATGAAATTTTTTCCATACGGTGGTTGATGAGGGTGCCTTGACTTGCGTGATGTTGTTGGCATGGTGGAATTCAATTGAACATCCTAATTTATCTTCGTTGCATATGTTTCTTACTACTTTTGACAGTTGATCGTTCAGACCACATGATATATTTCCTTCTTTCCCCATGCAGTTAGAGGGTAAAACTGTGTGTGACGAGGTTGAAGTAGTCGATGCACCTCTCGACTACAATATTTTGTCAGGACGGAGTTAGACTTACGAAATGCATGCTATTGTAGCCAATGTTTTTTAGGTCTTAAGCTTTCCACATGATGGTCGGATTATAATCATCAACCAGTTGTCCTTCTCTCATCCTGACCCTTCATCAGGGGCTTCCACAGTCTCAATGATTGATAACCCGTAGCCTGGCATTGCCAACTTAGGTGGTGGGTTGTTTCCATCATTGATGGTAACTTTTGATTATTTGTCACCTTCCAATGATGTAAGGTTTATTTCAGTTGTTCCCGACCAGCCGAAGGCTGCAATTTTTCAAGTGTCGTATTTTAAAACGAGATACTTTTATGACCTGTGGACTTTACCTTCCCCATCRTCTTCGATGAAGGGGATAGGGMACCTTGGCATGGCCATGCCCTTATCTATGGTTGAGGTTGCATAAAACATTTTTCAACAAGCCTCGACCAACCCTGATTCGRCTCCCCCACAGGAGCTAGATCTAGTTCTCAAGCCTATTCGAGCTCAGGACTCTCTCACCACTCAAGACCCTTTAGKCTTAGTCTTTCCCTTTGACGAGGTGATTYTAGAGGYAATGAATAGTCTCGACAAACCTTGGGATGATCTGCATCATAGATCTTATATTCTTCCCAAGCTTAGGAGAATAGAGGCAGGAGAGTTTGTTTTTACCATGAATGGAATATCCCTTTTCCCATCAAMCCTCTAGCTATGAATAGAGTTTACACCAARGGAAACATGGAAAGCATTGCTGCAATGATTCCTATTGATATCTCCAGAACCCATGGCGTCATGGAGAATGTATTCCTTGGAACGGATTTCTCCCACGAAGAGATTCAAATTCGCACCGAGTTGTTTAAGGAGTTTTGCAATGTGTTTTCCTAGTCTTACAAGGAGATGTTAGGAATTGACCCAAGAATTGTTGAACATCAAATAACCACATATCCTGAGGTCAAACCAGTCTGACAGAAGCTTCGCCCGGTCAATCCTTGAAAAGAAGCGACGATAAAGGATGAAGTAGAGAAACTTCTCAAAGATGGTTTCATCTACCCCGTATAATTGACGGAATGGGTATCAAACTCAGTTCCTGTCAACAAGAAACATGGCACGATTCACGTTTGTATGGATTTCTGTGATTTGAACAAATATTGCTCGAAAGACAATTTTCCAACTCCATTTATTGATCATATTTTCGATGAGTGTTCGTGTTGTGAAGTCTTTTCTTTCATGGAAAATTTTTCGGAATATAATCAAATTCAAATCAATCTCGAGGACCAACATAAAACGATTTTTATTTTTCCTTGGGGTACTTTTGCCTATCGAAAGATGCCTTTCGGCCTGAAAAATGTTGGAGCTACCTCTGAGCGGGCCATGTCGTTTTCTTTTCACGACCTCAAACACATAGTCGAGGTGTACTTGGATTATCTAACATTAGGTTCTCACAAGAGATCTGATCATCTTGCCCATTTATGATTGATCTTTGAGTGGTGTCACTACTATCAGATTTGCTTGAATCCAAACAAGTGCAGTTTTTGCATGACATCGGGTTGTTTATTAGGTTTCATCGTGTGGAAAAAATGGATCATGGATGATCCTTTTAAGGTTGAGGCAATAGTTCAATTGCCTCCTTTGTGCATAATACCCCAAATTCAGAGCGTACAAGGGAAATAAACTTTTCTTCAATTTTTTGTCGCTAATTATGTTGATATCACTAAAGGGCTCATGTGTCTTTTGAAAAGAGGGGTCCCATTCTGTTGGGATGAAGCGGCTCAATGATCCTTTGTAGCATTGAAACATGCCCTGATGTATAATAATCTACTTTGGCCTCCTGATTATAACAAATATTTCTTATTGAATTTGGCTATTACTGAGTCAACCATGGGCATGGTCTTGGTTCAGGAGGATGAAACGCTTGATGAGCACATTATTTATTATCTTAGTCGAGGCCTAGTTGGATCGAAACTCAACTACTCTCATGTTGAGAAACTTATTTTGGCGGTTGTTCATGCTATCCAACGTTTCTGTCATTATATATTAATTCACAAGAACACCGTCATTGTTGTCTTCAACCCTTTCCAATATGTGTTAATGTGATGGGTCATTGGTAGAAATATTAGTAGATGGATAGTTATCCTACAATAATTCGACTTGGATTTCATTTATGCGAAATCTAAAAAGTCATTGGTCTTTGCTAAACTAATTTCAGAACTTCCGGTCAAGTCTGGTGATATTATACCCGAAGAGTCACCTATGAATGAAGATATTTTTATAATTTCATCTTCGGACCCCTGGTATGGAGATATACTTGTGTATCTTCAGACTTTGAAGTGCCTTGCTTCTGCTTCTCGCGATGAGCGTCGAAAAATACGACACCAAGCATGAAACTATTTCATTCTAGATGACACTTTGTATCATCGGGGTGTATATTTCATTCTTCGATGATGTATTACCCACGAAGAAGAAGAGCTCGTTTTGAACGAATGTCACATCAAATCATGTGGAAGCCATCTGTCTAGGTTGTAAACAACCCAAAATATTCTACGTGCAGGATACTTTTGGCCCTCGTTAATCAAAGATTTTGTTGAGCCGGTCAGGAAGTGTCACCCATGCTAGATAGTCAGTCGGAAGATGCAGACACACCACACTCCTATGTTTCTGGTCATTGATGTTGGTCCCTTCACCAAGTGGGGCATTGATTTCACTACATGTCACCCGGCTTCTGCCAGGGGGCATCACTATATAATCGTAGAAATAGATTACTTCACCAAGTGGGTCAAAGCTATGTCAAAATTTAGTAATGACAGGGATATTGATACCCTTTTCGTTTTCAATCAGATAGTAGCAAGATTCGGTATCCCGAAGGATATTTTCACTGACCATGGCAGTCACTTCTAGAATAAAATGATGATTGAATTAACGTCAAAGCTTGGGTTTAAACAAGAACATTTGTCACCTTATTACCTACAAGTGAATGGTTAGGTTGAAGCTATGAATAAGTCTTTCAATACTATTCTTCAGTGAACGATCAATTCGGCCAAGTCAAATCGACATTTGATGTTATATTCAACATTTTGGGCCAATGGAACTTTTGTAAAGACTACCACTGATTTTTCACCTTTTCAAATCGTCTATGGGATGGAAGTAGTCTTACCCATTGAGTGTCAAATCCCTTATTTAAAGTTGGAAGTGGAACTACTTCCCAACACTGCACCTCTTGAGGAACACCTTTTATATATCGAGAAGCTCAATGAGCAGTGTCGTGATGTAGCCTTGGCTGATGAGACTCATACGCAATGAGTCAAGTGTCAATATGATCAGTCCATTCTCCCTCATATTTTCTCCGAAGTCGATCTTGTCCTGTTCTATGACCAAGACAAAGATCCATTGGGGTCAGGAAATTTCAAACCCATGTGGTTTGGACCTTTCATTGTGAAAGAGGTCTTAGAGAAGGGTTCTTAGCATCTGGTTGATTTCGAGGGAAATACCTTAGAGGAGCCTAGAAATGGGCTCTACGTTAATAAGTACTACTCTTAGGTCGGTCACCTGGGTGGCTTCTTGTATATATGTATAGTCTTTTATACATTTTTGTCTTTTTGGTTTTATGGACGTGTATTTATTTATGTATTATTTTTCAATGTGGAAGATGTCAAGTGAATTGAAGGCTTACTTTGGGTTTGTGGACGATGCTAGATGACACACTCAGAGGCTTACTTCCACAACTTAGGTGATTTGCACACCTAGAGGCCAGTTGTTGTATTCCGGAGGCATTTGTTTAGGTGACGCAACCAATAATGTTCCCGAATACAGTGTAGTGAAAAAGTTTCTATGTGATTTTTTGTCACATGGAATTTCTCACCTCCTCTTTTACTTAGATTCTCAATTGGTTGTGTCCCAGTTAAATGGGGTTTACT
>SNQJ01S0060372.1:0-11272 GCA_010110895.2 Picea sitchensis
CATGGTTCATTATAATGGCAATCACAACATGTTACAAGGTTTTCTTAATCCAAAATCAACACATAAAATATGAGTGCACAATAAAGCCTCACATGAAATCAAAATATACCTCCAATTCTCCATTAAGCTTGCCAAAATGTTCTACAAAGTATCCCAAGAGGAGAGGTCCTAAATAACGAAATTCTCCACCCTTTACAATGGAGAGAGAGAACTCTTCTTTATAGAGTGAGTCTCTTCTCTTATACAATAAAATGTTACTATTTTCTAACTAATTCAATGGAAAGTCCATCCTCTTGGCATGAAACCACTCCACAAGTGTTAATTCCAAGGTAGACAACTTAGTGGATGAATGTGCAAGATGCCAAGAGGATGGACCATCCACAACAAAGTATGCGATCAATTCTTAGCCTCTCTTTGCCTTACCTTTGCTTTCCTTGATTTCCTAGCCTTTCCTTTCCTTTTGCTTACCTTGTGTTCCCTTACTTTGCCTTGCCTTGCCTTGTCTTTCCTTGCCTTTCCTTGCGTTTCCATGCCATTACATGCCTTTCCTTGACATATCATGACATTCCTTTCCATGGCATACTTTTCCTTGCCTTGAATTGTCATGTGATGCCTTGGCTTTCCTTTTCTTATCATGCTTTGTCATAACTAGACCTATACTTATACCAAGAATTTTCCTTTCCATGCCTTTCTATGCCTTGCCTTGCCTTGCCTTTCATGGCCCTTCCATGCCTTTCCATGCCTTTCCTTGCCATGAATTGCATTTTCTTTCCATGCCTTACCTTTCCTTTCCTTTCTATACATATACCTACACCTGTATATAGGCCTTTCCTTTCCATGCCTTCCCATGCCTTTCCTTGCCTTGCCATGTCTAGCCTTTCCTTGCCTTGCATTTCTCTGCCTTTCATTGACTTTCATTTCCTTGCATTTCCCTATTTTTTCTTGACTTTGTATGACATGCCTTTCCTTGCATTTCCCTATTTTTCCTTGACTTTCTATGACATGCCTTTCCTTGCATTTCCCTATTTTTCCTTGAGTTTCTATGACATGCCTTTCCATGCCATGCTTTGTCTTTAATTACCTTGTGTTCCATTGCATTGCCTTCCATTTCCTTACCTTTCCATGCCATGGGTTACCTTGCCTTACCATGCCATTCCATGTTATTCAATACCTTGCCATGACATTCCATGGCATGCATTGCCTTTCCATGTCATGCCTTTCCATGGATTTCCTTTCCTTGCCATACCTTGTCATACCTTTTCTTTCCATTTCATGCCTTGACTTTCCATGCCATCCCATTCCATGTCATTCCTTTCCTTGTCATGCCATGTGTTGCATTGCCTTGACTTTCCATGCCATTCCTTGTCATTTTATGTCATGGCATGGTTTTCATTTCAATGCCTTTCCTTTCCATGCCTTGACTTTCCTTTCCATGTCATTCTTTTCCATGCCATGTCATTCCATGCATTTCCATGCCTTGTCTTTCTTTTCACTACCATCATTTTCCATGCCAGGTCATTTCATGCCATGCCTTTCCTTGTCATGCCATTTCATGCCATGTGATTCCTTTCATTGACTTTCCATGGCATGACTTGCCTTGCCATGTCATGCCTTGTCTTTCCATGCCATGACATACCATGTATTGCCTTTCCATGCCATTCCTTGCATTGTGTGACCTTCAATTTCCACCACTCACCATCACTAGGGGTGAAACTGTTCAATTTTACTTGCACATAAATGCACACCTCCCACAACCTACATAACCTTTTGATATAAGAAACTTGTGTTTACTCTCCAACTTGTACATACTAGGCATTGATTCCACTCAATATATTTCCACATCCACCACACACCCTCACATTGACTAAAAATGTTTATTTATATATTCACAAATACACATCTCTCAATCACACCACTCCCACCTTTTACATAACCTTCTTATATAAGACACATGTCTTCACTCTTCTAATTCATGGATATTAAACACTAGTTAAACCCAATGTGGATAGTGTTGGTTCCACTCATAATATGGATTGCCACCTGCATTAGCTATGAAGTATGGGATACATTTATTATGATCACTCAAATGTGTACTTTTTCTAGGTGTTATAGTTATGTTTAGTCATTCTTGATGATTGATTTTATGTTGATAATAGATGTTATGTTGGTTATTTATTTATGATAATTTCTCCATTTAATTTATATATTGTTTGAGTCCATAATTTATTTTTGTGAATTTCCTTTTGAAAACTCTTAAATTGCTTACGAGTTCCCTTCATGCAATCCGCGAGCACCTTCAAAGTTGCTAAAAAAATATAATAAATGCCCAAAATGCATGCTCTTAAGTGAAGATAACAAAGGTTGTACATTTTTACAACCTTGATCTCCATCGACATGAGCTAAAGCACTTCCTCATGGTATGAATAATAGTCTTATGTTGGGAGAAGAGACAATGATTAGATAGAGCACATACATGATGGAGAATTGTCGAGAGGATTGTTTGGCTAGATTTTTTTATAGTTTATTTACTATCAATATTTCCTAATTTTGATTGCATTGTTTGGTTTTTAGTTTGACCTAAACTCCCCTCTAGTTTCCATCTAGAGTAAAACTAGAACTTCCATATGGAGTTGAAGTTGATTGGCGGTTTAGGCGAGAGGATCCCAACCTTTAGTGACGAAAGTGCCATATGAAATAATATGGTATATTCTCTTATCTTTATTCTGATTTGATAAATATATAAAGATATTTATTTTTCACCCCAATCATTATGAAACATTATACCAATTTTCTTTCAATTTAATGATTTTTGGTTGAATTGGTTACTTGCTATTAATTATGACTCTTTTATTATAAGTTTGTATTACTTGATTATATGCTTGATAAAATTGAGGAATGTTTGTCTCTTATTTTGTGTAGTTTTAGAAAAGCATATCGGGTTTGAAGATTGAAGTTTGGATTGTCCATGGGGATCAAGAGGATTTACAAATCCTATGTACTTTCCTTTATTTTGGCCCATTTCATCTAGTAGAGTAATTTGTGAATTATGGAAAAATATTGAGTTACTTTTTATTGTTTTATGAGTGAGTAACCCTCTTCATAGAATATGTATACTGCTTTATGCTCATATTCCTTTTTTATTTCTTCTTTAGATAGGGATCATAACAAAATTAGGATTCCACCATGATTTTGCATGGGATGAATAAGGTGACATGACTCGAATTATAGAAAAACATAAATCAATCGTTTTGACTGGTCTCGACTCTCAATGGTTGTCATAAATCCAATCCACCTATAAAACATTTTTTTTTTCTCAGTCCCATCAAATATTAATGATTATACATAAAAGGCAAATGATTTTGAAAGTCCCGACTGTTAAGGAAAACACCTAATTACATCCTTAACTAGTTGGTTAGTTAGTGTACCGTTACAGGAGTTGGTAACTCCTTAACGTCTTGTAACCATATTGTATAACTATACATGTTCATATTAATAGAATACACATCAATAGTGTAATGTGTTGCATCAAATCTGTCTCTGCTTAATCTTTTCATGGTATCAGAGCTGGTCTGGGTCTCACTCCATCGCTGGAGGGCCCAGAGACCCAGGGTTATGAAAGTATCTCTTTGAGAGAAGAGAATTCGATTTTATTTTCAAGAATGAACAGGGTTATGAAAGTATCTCTTTAAGAGAAGAGGATTCGATTTTGAAACAACTGCTACTGTTGTATAGCGAGGGCCCAGAACTCAGGGATATGGAAATCACTCCCGTTTAAAGAAGAGGAATCGCTATTGGAACTGCCGCTGCATAGCAGAAAAAGAAAATTCAGGAATCTCTATTGGAACTGTCTCTGCATAGCAAAAGAAGAGCAGTCACAGTGAAGCCGGTGAATTGCTGAGTTGAAAAATTTCGTGCAGCCGTCGAAGGTTGTAAAGGACAACTCAACAAGATAGTTGAGAAGACGTAAGATCGACTGGTCTGAGAACGATGTGGTCACGAAGGTAGAGCTGTTTGTTGACGTAACGACTGAGCAAGTGCGATTGGGACTTCATTAAAACTCAGAGAGAGAGGGCATCCACAACAGAAAATAGCGGATCAAGGATAACAAAATTTTTAGAGCGAATTAGAACCCCTGAAGCAAGGTCGGAATCTTGAGAACTGTAAGCATTACCTTAATCATTATTTAAAAAGAGAATAAATGGAGTGTTTTATATGGATTCTAAAAGAGGTTGTATAAAAGCAAGTGGCTTATTTTAAATTTTAATTTCGAAGGCCGTGTGATTTATTTTTGGCTTTGGTAAAGAGACATCAATAAGTGAGTCAAGAATTAAAAGTTTATGCCAAGGTGAAGTGAAAAAGTAATATACGGGAGATATTCACGTGGAAAATTTGAAAAAATGAAAATATGTTGATGAAGGGTTTATGAGAATTTAAGTTTTACATGTTTTGGAATTTGAAATGTAAAAAGGTATTGAGCTTAGCTAACTCAATACGGATGCTTGTTAGAATTAGCTACTCTAACAAATGCCAAGAGAATATGGAAATCCAAGACAGGTAAATTCAAGAGGAAAACACATGGTAATGATTCTTATATTAAGAAATTTGCAAAGAGTCAAGCAANTGCTTGTTAGAATTAGCTACTCTAACAAATGCCAAGAGAATATGGAAATCCAAGACAGGTAAATTCAAGAGGAAAACACATGGTAATGATTCTTATATTAAGAAATTTGCAAAGAGTCAAGCAACTTCAAAGAACAAAAGAAGAAGATTCCAGTTAGGCCCGTAGAGAGTAAATCGAAGAAGCAGATTCCAATGAAGAAGAGTCGCCATGGAGCGAATAGTTTGCAAAATCCATTTTATGGACAAAGTTTCCGCAATATTGAGCAGTAAAAACTGCATGAAAGTCGCAAAGAAGAAAGATGGGCAGAGACATGCAACAAAATATAACTAAATTTTTGGTTTTTTTTCATTCATCAGCAAATACATAAGAAATGAATTGTTGTGATTTGAGGGGGTGCATGTTCGGTTGTACCCGACACTCTGTTAGAAACTCTAGTAAGTTTTTTGATCTAATTATTTTGGTCTCATTTGTAAGAAGTTGTGAGCTTTGCTATAGGCAAGCTTTGTTCCCCATGTTCAGTAAGCCCTGATTGAATCAGGCCTACATAGGTCAATATGTGATCATGTAGCATGTATCATTGGTTTCAAGCAGCATGAAGCGCTTACCATGATACATCACAACTATCCCTGGTTTCGANCACTTTGATAAAGGTATGTGGTATGAAGTCCACTTTGGTAAAGGATTGTGCTATTAAGTCCACTTTGGTAGATACAAGGGTGTCTACTCGTGGTAAAGGATTGTGCTATTAAGTCCACTTTGGTAGATACAAGGGTGTCTACTCGTATGATAACTTGATGATTGTATCGGAGAATTAGAATCTTCGATTAACAAGGGAAATGTGAGATATTAATCTCAGGACCAAGTTTTGTTTAAGGGGGAGTGTGAAGTCTATTGCATTTTTGCATTGGAATGCTGGTGATAGGAAAAATTGCATTGGTGATAGTGATAGTGATACTTTTTCCTAGATGTAATTAAGGGGGAGTGTTAAGGAAAACACCTAATTACATCCTTAACTAGTTAGTTAGTTAGTGTACCGTTACAGGAGTTGGTAACTCCTTAACGTCTTGTAACCATATTGTATAACTATACAAGTTCATATTAATAGAATACACATCAATAGTGTGAGTTGCATCAAATCTATCTCTGCTTAATCTTTTCACCGACACCCAATGAATTTACAACATGACATCATACAAATACGTAAAACATATATGAGAGGACTAGCTAGAATTATCATTTTACACGATTAGATTCAATATCATTAGATCCAAACTATAATTTGTATTTGTTTCTAGAGATTAACTATAGAGATAACAAATGGCATGATTGATTATAATATAATTTGTATTTCTTTCTAAAGATAAACTGTAGAGAAACAAGAGGAGTTGCAGAGCAATGTGTTAATCTGCTTTTAGATTAGCTTGATTGATCAATGTGTTATTGGAACTGTAGAGAAACAAGAGGAGTTGCAGAGCAATGTGTTATCGGAACTGTAGAGAAACAAGAGGAGTTGCAGAGCAATGTGTTAATCTGCTTCTAGATTAGCTTGATTGATCAATGTGTTATCGGCTTCAAGTGTCTAGCATTTCAAAATAAACAAACTTCAAAACTTTCCACAAAAATTCGTGAAGGAAATCCACTAACCATTAGATCAAAGTCAAATCTTATTTTTGGATATGCTATTTCAAAGGAAATGTGAAAGAATTTTATAGAAGTTAATTTCTAGGATTTTACAGATACAAGCTACCAACCCTTTTACATATCCAAGATACCCACCTTTCCTAGGGTAGGTTTTGGTGGTCATTTAGTATTCCACAACACATTTGTATGATTAAAAACGTTTTTGAGGAGATTATTTGATTAAAAAAGTTTTTGAGGAGATTGGAGTTCAGTTTTTCCTTTGAGAGATAAGAAAAGCAAGTACAGTGTAATTGGCACGCATGAATTGATTAGAGATGTCCTGAATTGGCATCGATTGTATATAAGTGGTCATGTTCATAATCCCGTACGTGTAGTTTGCAGGTGTGTTTCCTAAGTTGCAATGAAAAACAATTCATGGCTTAACTATTAATGTGGCAATGATGTTCTCATTGTTGTCTATTTGTCACACCTGATAGACTGCTTTTGTTGTGTAGATGTTTGATTGCTCTATATATAGTTTGAAACATCTACTAGTTGGTTGATTAATTAGGACCCTGAAATGATGTTATTGTTAATAAGCTTTATCTCGGCATTCAAGCTGAGAAGAAATTGGCTACAAAGTTGTTTGAAGCTGATAATATATTGTCAATGACATAAATATCTACTAGTTGGTTGGTTAATTAGGACCCTGAAATGATGTTATTGTTAATAAACTTTTATCTCAACATTCAAGCTGAGAAGAAATTGGCGACAATGTTGTTTGAAGCTGACAGTATATTCTCAATGACATTGTCTCTTGCAAAATGGCTTGTTCAAAATATGAAATGATTATCCTGGAGTTGGGAATGTTACACCGGAAATAGTAGGCCATTTTCTGTGTCACAATCATTTTTTACCCCTATCTACTTAATGATCTTTTGATTTATTATTCCAAAACTTATCTTCTAAAACCCAAAAATCGGAGTGAGAGTGTGAAATCGACCTTGTGTCCATTTGGATAGAGTTTTATAGCCCACACAAAAACTCCATCACCCAATCGCAATATGTTATTTAATACAAACCTCCTTGGAAGTTTTTATGTAAATACAAAATGAAAGAGGTTTCTTTGAGTTGTAGAAGAGAAGACTGTGAGTCAATTTTCCTTACAATTGGGTAGTAGTATCGAAGCTTTGAAATGAAGCAACGCGAGTCAACAACTATATTCGTAATTGACCAAGCTCAAATGAAAAATTCATAGGTACCGAAAATCCCACTATGCTCATCAATCACCCGGTCACTAGTTTATGTCACTACCAGAAGTTTAAGAAAGAGGAGCATGATCCATTTTTCTCTAATTCGGTAAACCAATTTTACAGTATAGAGTGCATGTAGTGCGTGGTGAAAAAATCATAGTATGATCTTTGAGTTTCGTTTAGAAAGTATGCTAATCCCCCTGAAGTGCCATGGAAAGAGAAAAACCTTTATCTCGAAAATAAATCCAATTACATCTCATGAAACTCAAACAAATGTTATATATATAGATGTGTGTATGACATATTGTACCAGTCATGTTCCTGGATTTATAAAAGTAGAAGTACCATAACAGAAAAAATTTACTCACCCAATTAGGAAGAAGAAGATTTCAACAACTATCCAGGATTAATGGATGGAAGTAACACACAAAAAAGTAATCATGAGTATGAATATCAGAATTTAGATGTCCTAAGGCAATGAAAACATATACAATATATGATAACGATCACTTCAACAGCTATCCAGGATTCATGGACGGAAGTAGCACACAAATAAGTAATCATGAGTATCAATATCAGAATTTAGATGTCCTAAGGCAATGAAAACATATACAATATATGATAATGATCGCCAACTCGCACATTTCCAGACAACACCTTTATAGGGTAAGTAGACTTCTCTTATCCCCGATAGATTTTGTGAATGTGTTTGTTCTGTGGTCTTAATTCGCAATTTTTTTCGCACTCGGAACCCCAAACATACTCTGTAGGAACATACAATAAATGTTATCTGTGCATTATTTTCACTATAATATCACGGCCAAGGTACTCTAAAGCACTCGGGACCTGTAGGGTACTTGTAGTCAGAGTAAGTAAAGCAGTTGCACTGGATGTAATAACCTGGGTTTGCATGATAGTGTAAACACAATATCAGCATCATAAATCTTAGGATGGGCCTGTCTCGAGAAAAATTTGAAGACCCACATAAACAATGATGGTGAACAACTCATTTAGCTGAGACTAGTCCACTTCTACTTGGATACTTGATGATTAAAATAATTTATATATAGTTTTCTATCTGCTTGGATACTTGATGTAAAAATAAGTTATTAGCCTCTGGAACTCGGCGCATACCTTTCTAGAATCTGTAATGGGAAAATAATATAAACCATAATGGAAAAATAAAATAAAAAAACAATATGTGTCGGTTGGCCGTGGAAGCAATGTAGCATTGCTGGTGACAATTGAAACACATCAATGCTTGCATGCCCTCCACGTTCTTATTGTCCATGTTCCATATATGCGTTTTAGGCATCTCAAGCAAAAGATTGTACCCTAAACAATAGAGAAATTAAATTCTCACAGATGAGCAAAGCTTTGTTTGAAAGAAAAGATCATTTAGAAACCGTTGAAATTTGTACAGGTTCCAAGAACAATTTAGTTCGTCTCGGTTATTATGACAACCCTCAAACGAGGAAAAAAGTAGTTGCTCGTCAAAAGGAGAGATTCCAATATAGGATAGACAGTGTCTTTCTTGTTACGGATTCTATTCCTGTTCAAGGAAAGCTAGCTTGGTCCAATTCCAATTGAAGACAATCCGAAGAATCCTGCCAAACCAAAAGACAAGAGATTGATATTATCCATTCTAAAAAGAGCTCCTATTCATTAGACGAGCTAAACTGTTCTCAGAAACAAGTACCGGAATCAAACACCCCTTGATGGGTCGAGGGTCACCCTTCGATGGAATGGTAATGGCTTGCACGCTGATGGTATTTGCAATCGGATTTTCATCGGTGAAATGGAACTTCGACATCAAGTTCAAGTAGCTTCAACATCACTTAATGAACGCGCAGAAGGACGATCTAGTTCAACATTCTCCTTGGATCAAAGATTACTCTCTATATAACTAGGCATAAGGGACAGGTACATGATAATGGCTTGCACGTCAAGTAGCTTCAACATTACTTAATGAACGCGCAGAAGGACGATCTAGTTCAACATTCTCCTTGGATCAAAGATTACTCTCTATATAACTAGGCATAAGGGACAGGTACATTAACCGCAACTCCTCCATTCATTATTTATTATTTGTCCACTTAACTATAAAGCACTATGACCATTAAAGTAGGAAAACGTGAAACATGAACAGTTAAGCAACCATATATACCTGTGTTGAGAATTTATTGTCTCTTTGTTTTGTCCATCTTAAAAAATACAGGCCCAAATCATTCCACCCCAAAAGGCCAGCCAACCAAGCCCAATAGCCCCTAACGCTGGGAAGAAGAAGGGAATAATAAGGAAGGTACCAGATAAGCCTAACCCACAATATTGTTACTTAAGTTGATTCCAAATTTGTTGAGGAGCAGAGAATGATTAGTTGCCACACAGCCTGGATTGATTTAATTGATGGCGAGTTGAGTGAGAGCGGTTGTCAAGAGGACGATGCCAACATATATATAAACCGAGAGATAAAGGGTCAGACTTCAATGTTAGCTGGACGGGGCTTACCTAGACCGAACACATTGAGGGTTGATTCTGACAGCATTGGATACGTCGATTCATCATTTGAGGAGCATAGGAAAATCGAGTGAAGTTGAGGAACTGGATACATGAGTCAATCCAGAGTCAGTCTTACGCCAGGTTCCAGAGCCCTAAGCTAGAGACAGAAGTAACGAAAAAGGCAGCTCTACCTCTGAGCAGGTGAATAGGTAAAGAAAAGGCAAGACCGAAGCTTGATGTTGGGGATTGAGCTGCAAGCAAGAATATGAAAGGGAGTTTGAGTAGGTGAGAAGGTAAAGAAGAAATACGAGGGTGGTTGTTGCGCATGGTTCTCAACCTCTGCATTGGGCATGTAACCTGACTCAAGAACCTAACTGAACAAGTAACCCTACTCAGTGACTGAAGAAAGGGAGTGAAGAGAGTAAACATTAAATGTTAACAAACTAATGCTACCTCTCGATATAGCATTAGTTAACTTCAAGAGATGCACACCTTTATGTATTGATCATTTCTTAAGTTTCAAATGATAGACTTTGCACTATCTCTCGAAAAGAAGCCAAATAAGACGTCAAACTGAAAAGTTAAGATAAAAAAGAAAATGTGAGATCCTGAATTTCATGATTAGATTAAAACTTTGATTAAAATCTTTTGTTTTCATTGGTTTTGATGTAAAACTTAATATAACAATGTAAACCAATTACTAATACTCCCTAGCGGAGGGACCAATAAAAAAGGACATGAATTATAATATTGAACATGGCACTTATTGGTATTGAATGAAAATTTATATAATATATGATTCTATATCCCTCCCTACCATATGGATCTTGTGTGTGAGCGTGGAGGTCTAAGGAATATTTGTATGCGCCTCATTACTATCAACTACTTATAATTAGAAATAAGTGTTATTTTGGATTGTTTGTTGTTTGTCCTTGCATCTACGTTATATATATATGAAGTGCAAGTATGGGCTTTTAAAAAATATATGGTGGCCGCACGCCAACAAGGTGAGGATACTACTGTTAAATATATTGTACCCTTAATAGTCTGACCGTACACTGCCAGCTATACTGGACAGTTGTACTTTATAATTTTGTCTTGCTTGAGCATATATAAGCTCAGCTATTCCCTATTGTTGCTGCGCTTCAGTACTTCAACTTACTTCTGTACTTTCTGTACTTCTTCATACATTTGAATATACTGTTCTATTCTCTTCTTTTTGCATTTCTCTTTGCCTCACAATTTATCATGGTATCAGAGCTTCAGCAGTAAGCCTCTT
>SNQJ01S0060372.1:11282-21784 GCA_010110895.2 Picea sitchensis
CTGTCAACAAAAGTATGCAGCAGACATTCTCAAAAGGTTTCGCATGGAAGGATGCAATCCAGCGGAAACTCCCATACCATTAGGCACAAAATTAAGCAAGAAAGATGAAGGTCCTACTGTGGACTCTACTTTATACAAAAGTTTAGTAGGCAGTCTGTTGTATCTTACAGCAACTAGGCCAGACATCATGTATGCAACCAACCTTGTTTCCAGATTCATGGAATCACCCAAGGATTCACACTGGAAAATGGCAAAATGAATTTTGAGATATGTAGCAGGAACACTACATTTTGGTTTATGGTACACTAAATCTGATAGTAATCAACTCTCTGGTTACACAGATAGTGACTTTGCAGGCAGCCTGGATGATAGGAAAAGCACATCAGGATATGTTTTTCAACTGGGCATGAACCTGATTTCATGGACATCGAAGAAGCAACCAATTGTATCCATATCTTCTGCAGAGGCAGAGTATGTAGCTGCTACCTCAGCTTCTTGTCAAGCTGTATGGCTCAGAAGATTATTGAAAGACATGTCACAAACACAGAAGGATCCAACTCCTATCTTCTGTGACAACACATCAACAATTGCATTATCCAAGAACCATGTGTTTCACAAGAAAAGTAAACAAATTGACACTCAGTTTCATTTCATACGCGAGTTAGTCAATAATGGTGACATTGTATTACAATTTTGTGGTTCTAGAGAACATCTTGCTGATATCTTCACCAAGCCTCTAGGAAAGTCAGTTTTTGATTTTCAGAGACAACACTTAGGCATAGTCAGTGCTGATGATTGTAACTGTTGAGTCTAAGAGGGAGTGTTAAATATATTGTACCCTCAACAGTCTGACCGTACACTGCCAGCTGTACTGGACAGTTGTACTTTCTAATTTTGTCTTGCTTGAGCATATATAAGCTCAGCTATTCCCTATTGTTGGTGTGCTTCAGTACTTCAACTTACTTCTGTACTTTTTGTACTTCTTCATACATTTGAATATACTGTTCTATTCTCTTCTTTTTGCATTTCTCTTTGCCTCACAATTTATCAACTACGTGCCTCTCGTCACCCATCGGATAGGCATCAATCCAAGTTGGGTGATATGGGACCATCTGCACACAAAAAAATATCATTTTTCTACACTATATACATTGTCGTATGGATCAATTTACATCAAATAATCCAAAAAGAAATCATATTTAAAATAGATAATAAATTGAGGTAAGGATATGATAAGCAATGATAACCAAAATGTGTAATAATTATAAAAATGATGGGTTGAATTGTAACATATTTAATTTAATTTAAGGGATCAAATTAGATGTTCAGAAAACGATTGACGAAAGTGGTAGAAATTTATGAGAGTTCATTATATTTAAGGTATCAAATTTGATGTAGAGAAAATGATTGATATGATGCCCGAGGGATGGAAATTTTTGAGATTTCAGAGTGAACGAGTGTAATATAAGAAACATAGATGAGACCAGATACCAACGTCATACAGAGTTTAAGTAGTTGTTAGGCATGTCATCATCATGTGAAAAGTCTGTTTAAAATCATAAAGAGAGAGGTAGTCTATTTTTAAGGGGAGTGCTTGCATTCATTTATTCTTGAGGATACCAAGAAGTCAAGTTATTGTGATTTATTGTAAGGAAATTTCCTTGAGAAAGTGGAAATCATTGCACATGACAACAAGGAATATTAATTCCAATAAATGGAAGTCAATGGAGATGACAACGTATTGTAATTCCTCTCAATAAATTACAACTCACATAGGAGACATTAATGAGAATATGGTGGTGAATATGGATTTTGTTGAAACATTTGTTCACTGCCACAATAAGATGTGAAACCAATCTAAATTAAAACTTACGATATATGCTTTGAAAATGATAGATTATTATCAATGCACAAAACTTGCACATTGACTATTGTATTCCTTGTACAACAGGGAGTGATAAAAATGTTATTATCATTATCGTCAAACTTGGGACTTCGAAGAAGGAAATACATGTTCTTAACCATTAGGCCCACTATATATCTATAGTACAACTTGACGAGGATTAATGATTAATACCATGTGTTTCTTCCTTGGAGGTCACAATTTTGAGTCTAGAGGCAGTAGGGTATGTACACCTTCATAGACTAAGTATTGAAATTGCCACATAAAGGGGGTCCATTTTCCCACAAAAAAGAGGTCTCATATGTCAATTTGGTGTCAAGCTAGGTTATGACCTTAAAACTTTAATATTACTAGTATTTTCCTTGAAAAGAATAAAAAAATTCATTTAAAAAGAAAGAAAGTTACATGTTATATATGCTTATTGCATTTCAAGATCATTTTATGGAAAAATTATATATCAAAACAGTCAATATAGTCATGACTTATGGATGAAATGTTCCCTAATTAGGTTAATAAGACTCTTATCAAAGATACATAATGATATCATGAAAAAACCATGATAGTGTCACTAGATTATACAAAAATAGTGTCAATGATCCTTCTAGAATTGTTACAAACAAAGAGCCATAAAGCCACAAATGTCTAAGACATGTTGATCCTATACTAAAACCTAGTAATAAATTCACTCCACAAAATAAAGAAAAAAAGGGAAATGCAACATCCACATAAAGGAAACACTTAATTATTGATGAATTCAAAGATAAGAGTATACTTAGAAATCTATCCATCCTTTGATTCTAGCAAATACCAAAGACCTAAACCAAATTGCAAGCCATCTTTGGAGAGAGTATCTACTTCTACATTCTACTCTTTATAGACATGAGCAATTGAAATGGTGTTGAAGGAAAATTTGAATCTCATAATCTCCTCATAAATGGGTCTCAAAGACAGATTTCCAATCCTATAGATTCTCATCATCTAGTTAATCACCACAATGGAATCACCAAAAACATGAAGTTTAGAAGCCCTTTTTAGAAGAGAAGAATATAATTAATTTCAATGAAATAATTTCAGCATAATTGTTGGTTCCCCTACCCAAACATACCTCGAAATTAACAAAATGAGACTCATAAAAATACATAAAAATAGACAATCCCCCTAGTTTCCCTAACATGCTTCCTCAAAACACCCCCAAGTTCCAAACGTATCTAAATTCTCTTGAAGTCTTTGTCTTCAATGTTTAATCTTCGGATGAGGCTTGAAACTTTAAAATATGGATTTGATTTGGGTCGCACATTGATACAATGGGATGTGTCTATCCAAGAAAGTGATGCAATTTTTTGCAAACCAAATGCCACGTGCTACTGTCAAAGGTAGGGCGTTGGATAATTTCTTTTTTTTTTTGATTGTCAAGTTTTGAAAGATTCAATTGTCTATGATTGCCATCCTTCTTTAATCCTTGCCACGTTTTCTATTTCCTTCCAATCTATGCTATAATATGCACGAGAGATTAACAAATGACTAATGGTTTCTTCATTATCCTTACAAAGGGGACATCTATTACGCCCCTACCTATTCATCTTCTATAATACTTTCTGAGTGAGGGATTTGTTCCTTTTATCCAACCACATAATTATTATAGATTCAACCACATAATTATTATAGATTTAAGAGAGGATCAAATCTTAGTGGTTTCCACCACCATTGGATTTCCTTAGCTTTTCATTTTCATACATGGTATTATAACTTAATAGGAGTTTATATTCCCAAAGAAGGGTTCTTGGACCATACTAGTTCATCTTTTGTCTTTTTTATTTTGACATGGTTTCTCTTAAAATTATCTATATATGTCTCCTAGATTTCACATTTAATCCCATTCAAATATAAAGAGTCTGCCATTTTCCATTATTGATGCTAGATGGTGGTATGGTTTGGTAAGGTAGGAGATCTGTAATGAAAATTCCCTTCCCATGAAGAGTATCAAATAATCTTCCAAGAATCTTATATGTATGGCCACTTCCCACCCGTGGACCAACACCAATATGAACTATTTCACCATCTCCAACTTTCCATATCAACCAACTTATAGAAAGGATAGAATAATGGCCTTCCAAATGGTTGACACATTTTGAATCTTCTTGGAAGATATTCTAAGTTAATATTCTATTGAATTAGGTTCAATATATTTTTGGATAATACCTTTGCTCCACATCCCCTTATTTTGGGTCAACCTCCATACACACTTAGATACTAGAGCTTTCCTATAATTCTTTATATTCTTCACTCCCAAACCTTCTAAGTCTTTTGGTCTTTCAATGGCCTGCCATTTAACCAAGGTGATACACTCACTCTCCCTTTTCCTAAACCATAGGAATCACATGATTATGTTTCTAATTATTAGTTTCAGGATCACTACAAAAGTGTTTACACCATGCTTGGGGGTGCTACATGAGATGTAGGATGTATGGTGTATGGTTGACCCTCAATGGTCTATGATGGAATTCAACATTAGATGTGGCTTACTCTTGGTTGATAGATCTTATATGGATACTTTCATAGAATTCTTCCTTGGAGCATTGGAGACTTATGGAGCTTGGTGACTTCTCAATGTATCTAACACTTTCTTGGGGTTTCTACATGATATGTAGGACACATGTTGTATGGTTAACCCTTGGTGGTATATGATGGAATTGCATATTATAGGTGGCTTACTCTTGGATGATAGACCTTATGCCGCAGACAAGTCTTAGAGGTTCCATGGATCTAATTATTTTGATTTATCATCCTTAGGGCTGAGCCATAATTTAAATTAAAAAAAAAAAACAACATACAATATTTCACTTCACATCAACCCCGATACATAGGCAATCCAAGAGAGAAAATATCAAATATATTGCAACAAGTTTAAGCCCTTTAGGGCAATGTTTTCATGCATATACCTGAAATGATTACAATTAATGCATATTTATAGAAATAAATCTATCATATTATTATTTTCAATGTAAATGTTAAATTCATCAACAATTGCAACCTTAACTTATGTCAGATTAGCAGGACATATAAGTGTTGGACATTACCAAACCATGAAGACAATTATAGTTGAAGATCAAATCTGCAATAAGACATTTTTGGACAACCGAAAAATTCATGGAACCTCTTGGATGATAGACCTTAGGTGGCTTACGGCAGACAAATATTTTCTAAAACCTCTTTAGGTATAAAAGACAAGGAATGCCAATAGGCAAGAATATTCTTTAGTATTGATTTGAACAAAATGAGCCTCCCTCCCATAGATAAGCATTTGTTGCACCATAAGTTGGCTCCCTTCTCTACCTTAGCAATTAACCAACTCCAAGTATTGATCCCATAGTCATAGGGTTTAATTTGAAAGCCCAAATTTTAGAAACCTTAAAAAAAAAAGTCTATTGATAAGAAAAATAGTGTAAGATAAATCTAATATGCTCATCTGCTATACCCCATTGAAAGAGATAAATATTTTATGCCTATTGACCCTAGTATGAATAATTGAACAACAAAACAATATTGCTATTTCTAGTTTGATTGCATCCCTTCTTAGTCTATCACAAAATAAAAGAACATCATTCACAAAAAGCAAATATGACAAATAAAGAGTTCTCCTCAACTTTATACATTTGGAAGGTCCAGAACTTTTTGCCTCCAGCATAGCCTTGTTGAGACCTTCAATTACTATAAAAAAAACAATACAAGGGACACCCTTGCTTGAGTCCTATTAAGGGCCTTAAATAAAAAATAGATGTTGCACCACTACTAAGAATTGTAAAGGACACTAACGACGATAGCAGATATTACTGCATCTTTTTGTCTTTGGAAAATCCCCTTGGAATCTTGCTTAAAACATTTGCATCAAGGTTCCTGTATTGCTTTACAATTTGCTTGTGTGCTATCTCTGCATTTCTATCAACATGATCCTCATACTTGTTGTACAATGCAGGAATTGTTAGACTAACAAGAAGAACTGCACAATACAAGAAAAAAGATGATCAGATCTGGAATCAACGAAATTGTTCATAAAGTGTTGGTGAAGCACCGAACACGGACAGACATTTCTTTGCGATTTATGTTAAATAAATTGGAGAAAGCGGAGATTTATAAAATTCAAAGTTCAAGGATAGTCTTCAGAATAAAAGCAGAATAAAACTAAAGGACATAAGAAGACTAATGCCAGAAATTGAATCTATGTAGTAATAGTACCAGCAAGAAATATTTAAAAACTTACCAATGCAGATAAGTGTAAGGAAGTTGAACCAGCCACCGAAAATTGAAAATAGCCACAAAAAGATAACCGCCTGCCAGAAACAAAATTAGTTCAATAAGCACTCGAAGACAATGATTAAACATCATAACCTAAAATTGGGTATCGATGGACCTATCAGATGAAAGAGAAAATCCATTCTAGTTCAATAAGCACTCAAAGGCAATGATTAAACATCAATTAAACATCATAACCTACAATTGGGTATTGATGGACCTATCAGATGAAAGAGAAAATTTTCTAATGGAAGCGCAGTTCTGTAGTATCCATTTTATTCTTATTTTTGATATGAAAAGTTGTACTAAAGAACAGGACAAAAACCTCTGCACCAATCCACAACATAACCTAAGCAAATGTTTATATGAACGTGTCCTAGTTTCGTGCCAGATAATGCAACACCCTTTGCCATATGCTGCAAATCATAACCAGGACTGACTGAAATCATTTAAGAAATATAACAAACTATACCGTATTACCTTCGCAAAAAGTTTAATGTCTTTGCAAAGGGCAATATCACGTGCCACTGCTAGAACGTCATTAATTCTCACACGCATTGAAGTAGCTACCTTGTTTACTATTTCCGCTGATAATTTCAATTCAGGTGGAGGAGGTAGTGGCCTGCATAATGCAAATACACTAGTAAATGTCGCAGACTTTCATATATCATTCCTCAACAAAAACAAGGATAAAGAAAAGAAAGGGCATGTTTAACATATGAAAAAAAAAGAAAAAAAAGGGCATGTTTAACATATGAAAATGGGCAGGAATACTAGAATATTACTCACCTCTGGAGAAGAGATGCAGCATTTGCCCAGATAAACAAAATTGTAACCAAAAGTAGAAGAATGGTGGAAGTAAGAGACAAGAACGTATATCCTGATCTCTCAAACAAATACCATGCAGCAGTAGCAGTGACAAGTACGCCAATACATATATCTCTTCTCCTCCATAGCATCACATCAGCAGCTGCCAGAACCATCAAAATTTAAACAGACATGACAGTTCAACAAAACCAAACTTTAAAAATAGTAAGTAAACAACAAACGTCCATCAGTTCTACCAAGAATAATGTCCAAACCAAGAAATGGAAATGATTCAGAACTTATAGAAATTAGGTTTCGGGGTTTATGACAAAAATTATGTGGTTTAGGTTCAGGTTTTAGGATTCAAGGAACTGTATTTGGGACAAAAATTATAATGTTTAAGATGAAGGGCCTTTAGAATAATGTCCAAACCAAGAAATGGAAATGATTCAAACCAAGAAATGGAAATGATTCAGAACTTATAGAAATTAGGTTTCGGGGTTTATGACAAAAAATTATGTGGTTTAGGTTCAGGTTTTAGGATTCAAGGCACTGTATTTGGGACAAAAATTATAATGTTTAAGATGAAGGGCCTTAAATTTTAGTGTTTAGTACCAGAAATTGGGTGCTAATGGAATGGAAGTTCTATTGAATTTTAACTTGAGTCCATAATTAAATAGTATCATAAATTTGAAAAACATATTTTTTTTCTTGGAAGTGAGGCCCTAAACAGGCTTTTAGCCATGGATTGGACTCATGGATTCGACCCTGAAATTTTATTCTAGCAAACAACTGCACTCATCCACTTGAGCTAACTCATGAGGCTATTGAAAAACATATTTTTACACAAAAATACTCTCAAATTTGAAATCAACTTACCCCTACCTGACCCCAATATTTAAAGGTTTGAAAATCTTAAAATAAAAACATGAACATCTACCAAATTTGAAGTTTTTTATTTAGGACTTCAAACCAGAAACTAAGTGCTTCTGAGGACTCTATTCAATTTAAAATTGTTACCACAATTGAGTAGTACTAGAATTTTGAAAAACAGGTTTTTCCAACATGAATCAATCAACTTTAAATAAGGTATCTATTTTTTCCCTCAATATTTATAAGTTTTAAAATCTAAAAACAAAAACATGAGCATCTGTCCAATATCAAAGTGTGGACTTATCTGTAATTTTCACGACATGAAAATGGAAAAGGGTAGACAGAGATTGTCTTTAAGAAAGAAACATATATATTCAGTTTCCTGTTGTGGGTGTCATCATATTCTCTATGGTAAACACAAAATATTTAGAAATATCATGAATTTCACATATCAATATCAGAGGATTTACAATATTTGATATTGTAGGTATGTAATATTTAGAAATATCATGAATTTCACATATCAATATCAGAGAATTTACAATATTTGATATTGTAGGTATGTAATATTTAGAAATATCATGAATTTCACATATCAATATCAGAGGATTTACAATATTTGATATTGTAGGTATGTTATGATTTTTCCCGATTTAGAGCTACTGAAGATTGGGTTTGAAAAATGAAATAATAACAATTAGCCAGGCACATTAGTTTAATTTTTAATGATTGTTATCTAATTTTTTATGATTTACTCGTAGCGGTCTAGCAGTCTTGGTGGTGACGGTGACAATGGGCATATCCCAAATCACTCTCCTAACATGTGTGGGGATTTAACCAGTAAAAATCCATTAGTTCCTCTTATCGTGTTCTTAAAAAGATGACTTAAAACTATAAAATCTCATCAGTCAACCTCACCCCAGGAAAACCCTAGACTACAAAGATAAGAGACTAGGATAGTATCGGGGTTTAAAAATGGAACAGAAAAACATAAACCCAAGTTAAGAATCGCACAAAACCATTATTCGACATTGCTCAATCAAAGCTAAAACTAATATAATTTCTCCTTGTAAATAGATTTACTCACCCATTCCTCCGCCAAAGACTTCATGAAGGGTTTTCTGGCGGTTAAAGAGTCGATATGGAGCAGGCTGCTCCGCGGGAGAATCCAAGGTCTCTGATGCAAGAAGCTCTGGTGACTTATCAATCGGCGTATTAACATACAATTCCACAGCAGAAGACTTGTCAGAGGCATCTGCCATTTTTATTAACTGGGTTTTGATGAAAGCCTCTTCCTGGGTTTTATTAACTGGGTTTTGATGAATGGTCTCTTCCTGTGATCGGGGCTCTTAACACCAACACCCAGCAAAGACTTTTATAATCAAAATGCAAAATCCTGCGGATATCAGACAATAGGGAATGCTCAGTTCATGAAGCACGATTGAACAACTTCGTCGTCCGATATTAGATGAACACCTTGATATCGATAGAAATGAGGGTCGAGTTAATTTGAATTTAACGGACCTTTTGTCTATAAATAGAGAAATGATGGGTGTCCATTAAAATTTTACTCGTATTTTGAAGGGCTCGAAGTAATGTTGTCCTTATGTTGCGGGGTTTAACCGGACCTTTTGCCTATAAATAGAGAAATGATGGATGGTTCCGTAGGGTGTCCATTAAAATTTTATTCGTATTTTCAAGGGTTCGAAGCAATGTTGTCCTTATGTTGCGGGGTTTGTAATATTTTTTTATTGTTTTGTTTATTATTTATTATTATTTTGATTTTTATTAGTTCTATACGGGACATATAGTAACCAGATTTTACTATTCATTATTGTGATCTTTATTATTTCTATTCGGGGATAATAGTAATCGTATTGAAATATTATTTGGTAAATACAACAATTAACTTTCGTTAATGTAAAAGTTTACTTTAATTTAATTTGGATTTAATTTATTTTTTGTTTATTTTTTAAAATTATTTATTTAACATTCAATTAGCGTGGTAAAGGTGAAGTTAGCATGGAATTATGTTACACTAGGGGTGGTAGCTTGCTTATGTCAACTCTATTTCCATGCTATATTTGTACAAGGTATTTGTGGGTTGCAACTAAGTTGTTATTGTAATCTAGACATGTACACGAGATTAATAAGGAGATCTCTGAGCTTATTTTTTGTTGGGTCATTTTTACATGATTGTCTCTTGTATAAGTAGGAGCCATCGTGACCACCATCAAATCGAGATGAGTTTGGTGCATCGACTATATCAACTTGGCGGTCAAAAATTTGTTGTTGCGGGAATATGGTTGCTTGATTGCATCCCTTATGAGTTGTTATGGCTAACACATAAATAAGCTTCTAGTTAGTTATAAACAGTTGTGATGTGGCCACCAAAGTCATACAAGAATCCGAGTGATTCAACAAAGATGTCAAAGTCATTTTCATTTTCATTTTAATTAGTGGATTGAAATTTGAAATGCGTTGTGTGATCCACACAAGTGATGATTAAAATACTGATATTACATGAATTATTAATGTTAACATTATTACTTGTGGGATTGGTGGAAGATTCAAGACACTAATACATGCATACTACATGCACCTTATTGTGAAGAAGATCAACACAAAT
>SNQJ01S0060372.1:21834-40089 GCA_010110895.2 Picea sitchensis
AATTAGCGTGGTAAAGGTGAAGTTAGCATGGAATTATGTTCCACTAGGGGTGGTAGCTTGCTTATGTCAACTCTATTTCCATGTTATATTCGTACAAGGTATTTGTGAGTTGCAACTAAGTTGTTATTGTAAGCTAGACATGTACAAGAGGTTAATAAGGAGATCTCTGAGCTTATTTTTTGTTGGGTCATTTTCACATGATTGTCTCTTGTATAAGCCGGAGCCATTGTGACCACCATCAAATCGAGATGATTTTGATGTATCGACTATATCAACTTGGCGATCGAAAATTTGTTGTTGCGAGAATATGGTTGCTTGATTGCATCCCTTATGAGTTGTTATGGCTAACACATAAATAAGCTTCTAGTTAGTTATAATAGACATCTAAAAGATCTCATTATTAATTTAAACTCAAATACTCTCGGTGCTTCCTATGTTTATATAAACAATTATGATGTGGCCACCAAAGTCATACAAGAATCTGAGTAATTCAACAAAGATGTCAAAGTCATTTTCATTTTCATTTTAATTAGTGGATTGAAATTTGAAATGCGTTGTGTGATCCACACAAGTGATGATTAAAATACTGATATTGCATGAATTATTAATGTTAACATTATTACTTGTGGGATTGGTGGAAGATTCAAGACACTAATACATGCATACTACATGCACCTTATTGTGAAGAAGATCAACACAAATATATATTCTTTGATGCATATCATCCAACATGAAGTTTGTTAACAAGGGCCCTCATGTGATGCCCTTTTTTTCTTTGACTTTATTTGACTAATATGATGTTATTATTTGAGGGCATTCTTGTGACAAGAAAAATCTAGTTGGTTGACATATATATTTATGGATGATGTGATCTAATTTGATGTGATTATTGTTTATCATGGACATATGTCTATTAAGGTTTATGCTTTGATATTCTTGTGATGCTATTGAATATTGAAAATGAACATGTGGTTACATGATTAAATATATTATGTTATACGATGCTACTAATGGTTTGTCAAGTGCAAAAGGAAGAACCATAGGTACATATGGACTCTGAAGTGAGTCAAGATATGTGCACCAAGATAGGGTCAGGTTATGTACGATCATTGTATGAGTAACATGTATATGGCATTTCTTATTTTTATCTATGATAATTAGATAGTGTTATTAGATATGTTGTCTCTAGATGTATGTAGAGATAGGGAAACATTTTCCAAATAACCCTACACATGGTTAAAGGGTTGTATGATGATATGCGACGTAAGCACCATCACGGAGAAGAGGTATAGGTTTCCTATTCCTACCCACTAGCCTCCTTGCCACATAATGGGTTGAAAAACATATTGTTTAATGTTCTTTCCTAGAGGTTACACATTGTTGTAAGGGTAGGCCACGTATTTAGTCACTTACGAGGCCATGCTAAGAGGTGCACAATAAGATGCCAATCCTTTTTTATCAATGACCATTAGTCCCTCACCAGTGGTGAATGAGTTCGGTGAGCTCAGTACCAACCATGGCATTGTCCCCCATCATTGAAAAATTATACTTGAAGAGCATGTGAATACATAGTGCCCTTGGTACATACTGGTAGGTAATACTTAAAGGGAATGTAGGGGCATGGCACCCTTGGTATCATGCATTTGAAGAGTTCTAAAGGTTATGTCTAGGTCTTGGTGCAGGGTACTTGAAGAGTTGTAGAGGTTATGCCTAGCTCTTGGTACTATATACTTGAAGGATTTAACGTAACCTGGTCTCACATTTGGTATTGACTTTGAATCAATTTATGTGTATTTGAATATATGAATACCTTGGGAGAAAAGTATAATTTTGCATATGCACTTTATTTTATCATGGGAGATTGAATGAATTGCATGAGTGGTTTGATTGATCATACAGACTCATGCACATGTTTGGTAAAAAGGGAAATATAATTTATTTATAATTGGTAAAGGAAATGCATATAGAAAGGGGTGAGTTAAATGGAAAGAAAAACAATTTTATTTAAATAGAAATTAGTAATTTCATGTGCACCCACTCAATGAGAAAAAAGAAAAGGGATTTAGGGAAAATTTGAGAGTAGAAATAGGAAAATACTTTGGGATGTGATTAATAACCTTTATTCTATATTTTAAATAAATAAATATGATTGCATTGAGTGACACATGAGTGGGTGAATAATATGTGTAAAGTCCCCAAGGCCGAACCCTGTTGTAAATCATGTCTATGAAGTATAAAGTTTTTTTATGAATTGTAATTCAAGTTTATAAGGCTGGTGAGCCAAGTTATATAAGCTAGTGGGATTATGTGTTATTAGGCTAGGGAGCCTAGGTGTTGAAGGCGAGGAGCCTCATTTTCTTACATGTAATTATGCACAGTATTAATACAAAACATCTTTGCATGTGGACCGACCACGATCAATGAGTGATGGGGACTAAGCTTCCACAAAACCTGGTTAAGGGATTGGGGGCTGGAAGGTTGGAAAGAGAGGCTAAGTGTGGAGCCTAGGGGCTTAAGTCCTTGGGAATAATATTTTAATATTATCCCAAAAGCCATGTGAAATCTATGTTTTTTCCTAAGTTCTTGAGAAGGGATCCATGCAGCTTATGTGTTGACCTAGGCGCATGCGATATAACCCAGGAAATGAGCCATGTTGGGGGTTCTCTTGCCATTCTGTCAACTGTTGCGTGGGAGTTGGGTGGGCAGTCCTCCAATCATCACCTAAATCTCAGGTTTGACCTTTCAATTCCTCCATCCTCCATATGTATGCATTTGGCCTCTGTGATTGAACCTCTGTACACCTTATGCATCTCTAAAACTAGAGAGGTGAGTCTATTCCTTATTGCTGATTGGGAGAACTGAATCTTCCCTAATTGTTGAGCTGTGCATCCTGTGTTGCTTGCTGGACAACTTAACACATCTTGTAATCGCAGAGCCATGCTATGTTGTAGCACTGATCATTTTCATTTCGGGTGTCCATACCCATTTTCCCAATTGACTGTTGTGGCCACGTAGTGCTGGACTGCGTGTGGCTTGCTGGCCAGTGTGAGGGAGGTGATTGTTGTTGAGAGGTAGGTTACCCAGTCTGTGAGCAACTCTCTCTAGGTCAGAGAGTGCACGGAGGAAGTGAGGACTCCTCGAAGGAGTCCTGTAGCTACCACAGAGCTCAGAGACTTTTGGTCTGGTATGTTGTTGAAGACCAAGGGAAGGGAGGTTAGAAACTGATGGACTATCTTGGTGACAATGAAGGTGTATACTCCTAGGGTGGGACAGACATGTGGGGAATGAGAGTCTGTAGGTAGTGGGCATAAGTGGCTCCTGGGAGAGAATCCTTCTCTTGTGACTGTGTGTCTTCTTGTATTCCGTGCCTAGCCTAGAAATCCCTACCCGGTGGAGCTTAGTCCCAGCTCGAGGGTGACCTACTGCTGAGAGTGATGAGAAGCATGGTCTAAGGATGGGAGGTTCGTGGACGGTATACACGTATTTGGTGAATTACATCCACTCTAAAATATAAGTATATACATGCGTATAATTTTAATTAAATATGCATGTCTGTGATTCTAGCAATGTTTACATGTATTCCGCTGTATTGGTGAATTATTGTTAATGTCGTGGATTATGTATGATAATGGTATTAATATGCTTACATTGTGTTTAACTATAATTAAGAAATTATATTTCATAACAATGCATAATATGTTACAGTAGTGTTTTTCCGCATAGTAATGTTGGCCTGACCATGGGGTTGATGGCTCGGAACGTTACAATATGCATTTAAAAATTAAAATAATTAGTATTTTACACAGGATTGAAAAATGGCATGATCCTCAATGGCTATATAAGAAAGGAGGATTAGACTTGAGAGGTTACCTTTTTGCATCCTAATGTTGGATGGATGTCATAATGATGGAATTTTTCTTGGTGAGTTGGTGTTGCATTTGGTCTCAAGATTGTGTATGTACTTGGAAGGTAGGTAGCTCATGCTATATATAAAACACACAATCTAAATGCTAGTTTTTGTACTCTTCTCATACAAGCCATTGCAACTTGGGGGTCCATGGGGAAGAAGAGTACCCATTTAGGAGTTGTTCGAGCAGTTAATCAATAGACAAATTACATATTTAGCATAGAAGAATTGGATATAATACTTGGAGCAAGCTTGTAACTGAAGAATCGTCGAGGGTGGATCTTCTACAACCTTCTATAAATAGGTATGTTAGTATGAAATTTGTATAGGTATTTGCATTTCCTTGGAAAATTTGAATTGGTGTTTGGGGTAAACATTTCCAAGGAAATTAACATGTGTTTTAAGAGTTGAATTTGTTGATTAGAACTCTTAGTATAACATTCAGGGTCAATGCAATCTATGTATAAATCCTTATTTTTAATGAGCACCCAAGGAAAATTTTGAAAGCAAATTTTGTAATTATTTTTTCTTACGAATAGATAGGAACACTCATTATAGAAGCCACAATTCTGGTCAACCACTAGAATGCCATAAAAAACCTGTGGCTTCATCCATTTGATTACAAATTTCCCACAAGAAACCCACTATCATGTCGTGTAGGTACATAATTGAGTTTTTCAATGAAAATGTCTTGGATATTTTTTGTTGTTTTCTACTACTTTAGGGGGAAAGAGTGGGATATGATTTAGAGCATTAGTAGTGTTATCTAAAATATGTTTAAGACATCTTTTAATTCATTTAACTGTATCTATTTTGTTTTTAGGGAGTTCATCTTCATATGTACACTGATATCGTATCTTTTAGGTATGTTTATCAATTGGGTGTACTTCAAGTGATTGAGAGGAAAGTTGTTATCTTCCCCTACTCGAGTTCAAATCTCACTTTCTAACATGCTTTCTCTCTTCATTAGTTAAGTTTTTACTCTTAACCTAGTCTTGTGGCCTAGAGAATTTGGTTTACCCTAGGTACCATACTTAGAATGAGGGTAAGTACTCAGTGGGTTTCCCCATGAAATGCATTACATAGAAAAAAATATCTCAACTCTATTAATTGGATGTAGCTCAAGCGATTGAGAGGAAAGTCATTATCCTACCTTGCCCATGGACAAATCTTATTTTGTGACATGCTTCCTCTCTTTGTGAGAAAATTGTTGATTTGGTCTTGAGCCCTAAAGAATCTGGTTTGAGCCAATTATTCCTTTTGGTCATATTTCTAAAAAACAACAAACATAGAAACTTGCATTTATTCACACATTTCATAAAAAACTACTAAATTGGGACCCAATTACAATTCATTGGGTCAAATGTTTTGGGTAGCTTCTCATTCTTTCATATAGTGAGTGAGATACCTTAACAAACACACTGAATTTGGTGTTTTGGTTATGGACACATACCTACAAGTAAAATGTCTTGAGTTCCAGCCCTAAGCAGTGTTTTTGCATTGAGAAAACTCCATATACAAGAATAAAATAATAATGACATGGGTAGTTTTTTGAACACCCGAGTTCAGTGTTTTGGTTAAGGATCCATATCCACAAGTTAAAGTATTGAGTTCCATCCATAAGTGGTGCTCCTACATCATGATAAATCTATATACATGAATAAATAGTTGTTTGTCTAAGGATCCATATCCTCTGGTAAAAGGATAAAGTTCTATCCTCAAGTGTTTCTCTTGCATTGTGACAACTCCATATACATGATTACAAGATTAACAATGTAGATAATTTGTCGAGCACCCAAATTGATTATTTTGATTAAGAATCCATATTCATAAAGGAAAAATGTTGAATAGAAGAATTAATTGTGTTTTTCAATCATTATTTTGGATTTTTTTCCAAGGAAAACTTCATGGAGAAACCCAATGGATGATTCTCCCACATTCATGGATGGTGCCCCTAGTAAACATATCAGCTTAAATTGGTGCGCCTCACCCAAGGAGATTTAAACTAGGCATTTGTCATCACAAAACTAACCAAATACTTAACAATATTAGTGACAAGTAGTTGCGCTAACCCCTTAAACTTTTATTATTTTATACCATATATTTTTTCTTAATTATTGATAAATTCAAATTATTGTGTCAGCATACTAATTTTAATAATTTGAATAGAAAAATGAATCATAATATCACAAAATAATAAATAAAATGTTTTCAAAACACAAAATTAATTTAAATTTAAAACTATGTATATTACACTAAACGCATATTAACTTGGAATTTATTATATTTGGATAAAATCAAATTTATTAAAATATAATTTATTTTACCATATAAATATTTATAAACAATTAAATTTAAAGAAATTACTCTTTCTATGACTTCATAAATTTAAAATTAAAATATATTTAAACTATTTTGCATACATTTTTAAAAATAACTTCATAAATTTAAAATTAAAATATATTTAAAGTAATTTTTATATCTTTTTAAAAATAATTATTCGTCAATTTTTTCTATGTATTAGGAGCAACATAGTAATTATTGCCTTGGACTTTGAACGAATTATTGATTTCATGTACCATGTGGTGTCATTTTCTTTTATCACATATGCAATCAATTAACATGGATATTATTTTTTCAACCCTTTAAATTTATTTAATCTATAATGACAAGTGTGAGCACTTTCCACCCTTTCAAGTTATGTAATCTATCATTGAAAAGAGTAGTCATGGTTATTGTTGTTGATATTAAATTAATTATTGTGCATTTAACTTTAAGTTGTCACAACTATAAAATCATTTACCAGTGATATTTCTATGTATGTGTAATAATTATAATTCATGTGATTATCACTTTAACTTGTGTTTTAAAATTATGAGTAATTTTCTTGAGCATAGTTTCATTGCCTTTGAAATTTTGACATGAGATTTAATTATTCTTTTTATTTAAATCATGAGTAACTTTACTGAGCATGGTTTCTTTGCAAGTTTGACATGATATTTGTTTATTATTTTTTATTTATAAGGTAACTTTTGACATGATAGTTGTCAACTATTTGTTCATTATTTTTTTTTTTATAAAATATTTTATGAATCAATTCATAATTTTTTTAATGATTTTATTTTGTAAAGCTTAGTTCAATTTCATTAATCATTCTCTATACTCTTTGTGAATAAAAAAATAAAAGTTGAAATTTATAAAATAGATTTTATATAAATTAAATTAGATATAAAATAGAATTTTAAAATATATACTCTTTGTGAATAGAAAAAATAAAAGTTGAAATTTATAAAATAGATTTTATATAAATTAAATTAGATATAAAATAGAATTTTAAATTTTAAGGGTGTATTTTATTTATATATTGGAATGTCTATAATATTATATTATATAATATTATATTAAATATATATATGAATCAAATTTATTTTTTTATGTAATGTGTGGATGAAAAGCTTCTCATGTACCAGGTTTAAATAAAAAATAAACAATTTCTATATAATTTTTAATGAATTTATTTACTTATTTTTAATGATTTGATTAAGTTTGAAAAGTCAATTTCTTTTATATATTTTTATATGTAAGATTATTTGAAATTGTAAATGTGAGATAATTAATTTTCAAATAACATTAAATCTAACTTTTATTAGTAAGTTAGGAGATTGTTTGGAGGATGTGGGCTATGTTTGTCTGACTCTCTCTAATATAGTCATCATCCTCCTTCTTTATGTTGATGATATTGTTCTTATGGTGAATAGTCTATATGACCTAGGTAAGCAACTAATAATCCTCAAGGAGTTATTCTCTAGCATGGACATGACTATGACCACTAACAAAACAAAGGTTATGATAATTATATCCAAAAGTATCACCTACGAAAATTGTTTTATGACAATAATAGCTTGGAGGAAGTGCCTTAATACAAATATCTTGGAATTGAGATCCATCACAAGCTCAATTGAAACTATAGTCTTGAAAAAAGGATAAATGGAGGGTTGAAAGCTTATTATGGGCTCGAAAAAAATTCTAAATCAATGAACTTTTCCCTTTGGGATAAAATAAAATCTTCTTTCACACTCTCGTCACTCTAATTATCTTATATGGATGTGAAGTTTGGCGTTACAGTATATCTAGCGACTCGAGAAAGATAGAATATATCCAAAAAAAAAAATTAGAACTTATAATCTCAAAATTAAGGGAAATGCATCATATCCTATCCTCCTCATAGAAGCAAACATTTCCCCCATTGAAGGGGTTTCTATGATTAGATACCTAAAGTACAAGAACAAGATAAACAACATGGATGACAAGAGGCTTCCCAAAATTGCTTCAAACTCTAGACAAAACCACTAAGGACTTGTTGACGGGCGAAAATGAACGCTCACCAACTCGAAGAGTGGATCTGGTCCAGGGTTGTCTAAATAACCCAAACCATTTGGGATGATCCACCCTGACAGGTTTAGTGGCTCCGTTAGCCGATCTAAGTCCTAGGAAAACAAAAGAAAACTACACTAAGGAACTGATCTAAATGAAAACAATAACTAAAGCAAACTAATAATCAAGTCTGAAATAAATATATACAGTCTATTATCTATACTATGTAGCAATAATTCTATAAAATTAGATGTTCAATTATCAACAAAATTAGATCCAATTACAAATACACAATATTTACAGATTACAGATTTAAATGAAAACCTGCAAAAATCATTTGTAAATTGTGCTAAGATAGCAAAACTATTGTTTTTTTTATTTTTATAATTTTATGAGGAAGAAATAAAACAAAAAAAACTACCTAAGCTTAGCAACTAAAATAATAATTCTAACTATGAATCTGAACTATACATATATCTATTTAAACTACTTAAATGACACTAATAAATTAACTATCAAATAAGAAATAGCAAACTGACCTGAAGTAATGCTTGAGGTTTGTCCTGTATGTAATAGTTGATTTAGTTGTTCGGTGGGAGAAAACCCGCACCAGATTCTCCACAAGATTCTCGTAAACAGGAAGCAGCTGTGCTCTTCAAATATAAATGACAGGACAAACAAGACATAAAAAATTACAACAATCTTATAATTTACAAATCATCACATTTAGATAAATCTGTTTGCAAAGATTTGTACTAAATGATTCATTTAACGAAGATGATAAACCTTTAATTCATTAAATTGAAGCAAGGTAATTGTTGTACTTTAAAATATAAGAGAAATTAGATATGGACGACACATAAACTAGATCACATCAACCTGCAACGAATTACGATAGCTAAAGTAGTCGATAATTAATTGCAAACTCATATGAAGAAAACTTGAAATAAAAGTTTGATATATTGAAAGATAAAGCTGTTACAAGACATCAACTTTCATCCCCGTTTGTATTATAAATCCATAGTCTGGTTCTCCCAACAATGATGATGATGATATTCATTACAAAAAATAACATGTATTTAAAGACCTCCCACAGGGTAAAACATCCCTGTGGGAATTATCAAAGCAGTTTACAAAAAATATGGGAATAATCTCCCAAGTCCCTATTTTTTGCCTATGACTAGCAACTGAAAACTATATCTAAACTACTACAACATGTCCCATTTGTCAATGGAATTCGTAGGTACCTGTAAGTAGACAAGAATACAGAAGTTTTAGATAATGTTTTATTGATAAAATTGACAAAAATCTAATTTTTAAGACTAGCTACAAAATCTTGTGATTTTGTAGCTGGTCTAATTTGAGCACATAATTGTTTTAAAATCAATCCAAAACTTAACAGAATTATATTCGACTTATTAAACCAAATCTTTAATTACTAATTCCAAACAAGAGTGAACCATTCATGCCACACCAAACCAAACTTGTATGCAAATTGAAACAAACGAAATCATGGTTACTTAACTGAACGGTGACAAGAATATATGCAAAATGTCAAACGTTTGTTATTGCCAATTGGGAGCAGATAGAATCAATTGACAGTTGGGGAACCAATGAAATCATCTCTTAAACCAATTTAAAAAGCAGACTATAATCGATTTAGCCAAGTCTTTCATACGAATTCAATAGAGACAAATTATGTCAATCTAAGCTTGACATAATCATTTTTAAAAATCAAAACTAACAAAGCAGTATCAAATCTATCTTCGATACCAATCCAACTCATACAAGTAATTATGCTAACTCAAGGCACGCAACAATCATTTGGAAATCAAATCAAACAGGAACGAATCAAAACAGTTTGGGGCTGGCAAAATGGTTATGAAAAATCGTATCAATCGCCACAACATTTTATTAAACCAATCTATTATACAGGTTGAATGCAATCATAATCCAAGTGAGAATATTTATTCAAACTAAAAAAAATCATTTCTGGTAAATCAAAGTCAACAGGATTGTTCTGAATTAATTAAAAACAGACAAAACTAATCGAAAACAAACCCAATCGATTATATTAATTCAAACATACAAAATTGTTTTAAAAGGAAACCAAGCAGAATCACAAACAACCCAATCGTTTATACTAATCTGAGCACAATAAAATCGCATAAGAAAATCATAGCTATATTTAATTTTAGCAAAACGAATCTACTGTACATGATTCACAACGAAATCATTTTTAGTGATCCGAGTATAACAGAACCATTTTGAATCTATTAAAATGAGCAAAGCTAATTGAACCCAACTCCAATCAGTTAAATTAATTCAAGCAAACTCACAAAGCAAAATCGATTTCAAAACACATACCTGGGCAACTCGGTCATGATAATTTGGAATTGACAAAGGCCGTTGCTGCTTCGACATTCCTGAAGACAATCGAACAGGTGGTTTTTTGTTTCTTCTCATTGGCTTGTAGCCTATCGTTCTCCTTCACCAGCACTGTCACCCGTTCCTCTAACTATTTGATCTTTGATTGCAACAGGGGAACATCAGTGTAATAACACTCTAGCCAAGCATTACATTGAGCACATGGTGATTGATCGGGCTTCAGTGTCACCAACGAGGGTTTGTTCAAGTTACGATGGGTTTCCTTGTGCAGCTTGATTCCCGGGTAGTTAGGGTCATTTTTGAGGCACGGAGTTAAATTAGAGACATATTCATAGGTTTCCATAGAGCATAGGCCATGAGAATAGGGATATTCATCGACTAGGAAATGCTCAATTTTGGAGTCCGAGTCCTCCCTCAGCACTATGGGCTTCTGGTCAACGTTTTTCTTGGGTTTGTTCCTGGCACATCTCGATATCCACCGTGCGTTTTTCTTCCCCTTACTATTGACAACAATGTCACCTCTTCCTTTCTTCCTCACAGGATTCTTTACGGCCTCAGTCTTGTCTTTAGTACACGGGTTGGATATGGTATCGGGTAGGTCGACGTCAGGGCAATCCAAGGGTTTGACAGGGGGTAGAAGGATATGAAATGGCACATCTAGCCCAACCATAGTTTATGTAACCACAACCTTGTCCACTTGGACAAACTCGAGAGTGGAAAATCCATTCCTAGATAGGAAGGCTTTCCAAAGATTACCATGAAGGCTCAAATGGTGGACAATAATAACTTTGATAAAGCCATGCTAAAAAAGGCTGCTATAAGCCTTCTCACACTTGAATCTTTTGGACATCTTGTAAATACTATGCAAGAAGTAATGTGGCATATTCAGAGGGTAACCTATAAAATTCATCAATAAGCGAAGATGATACAAAAATACCAAGCCATAATGACCCTCGTAGGTCACATACTGTTTAACAATCACTAAAATATCGTTCCACCTTGGTTTGAGGGTGGTGATAGGCATACCTCTATCACAGGAAACAATCTTCCTTCACATGAAAAGGAGAGGCCACGACACCTCATCCACTTTGGAATTTTTAAACCACCTTTACCCTGTAGCTGGCAGTGTTGTAGATGAGCTTATGAATTCCTCATTGAGCTCAAGTTGTATGTCTCCGACCTTATCCCTACATCCGTCGAAGGTGAGGGAAAATTGTTGGGCAACCGAAAGATTGAAACCCTCAAACCTTTGAATAAACACCAGCCAACCACCATTTTCCAAATCTTTACGTGCATTATCGAACAGCACGAGTGTTTGGCTACCATTTGGCTCTATGCACACCACTGGTGCCATAGACAGAAGCACACGGTGAGCTGGGTGAATGAGCAAGGGTTTGGACAGGGTATACGCAGGGTCGAATAGCTCATAGGCTTACCCGAAAACAACAGAGTTAACCCGGGATAGGGGGAAGGAATTAATGCTCGAGTGTGCGAGGGTGGTGGAGCTAGATCAACGCATGCAAAACAGTCATTTCCCATAGTACAATCGATGGCACATATAGCGATTCGAATCACTATTGAATACGTAAAAAAATATTCCATTCAAACAATTAATGAAATCTATGGTAGGTCGACCAAACATTTGTGCAAGCAATAGTATTAGCATAGTTTTAAAACCAAAACAATGATTCAAAATCAACACCAAGGGTTCGATCATATAAAATATGTGTTTTATGAAATGATTATACCAAGGGTGTAACCACAACGTCAATGTGTTTTCATGAAACCAATGTGTCAAGGCAATCAATGAAAGACTATAGAACGTCAAACCACCAATGTATCAAAAACTCGATCATAAGAATATCATCACAGTCTTATAAAAACGAAGTCATATTAACAATTAAAGAATTCCAAATGAGTAAAGATCTTGGAGCCTTCCCAACTGTGTGACTATAATTAAATTGGAAACGCAATGAACACATAGACAAGAGTGACCATAATAATCCAATGACGATTTTAATGTGACCTCGAAATCAAATTTTTCACGCTTGCAGTCGTGAAAACAAGAACAAAGGCAGGTGTGCAAATTGCGCAAAAATAATAGTGTTGTTTTATTCCAAAGATTGCGATGAAAATCAAGGTTCGCAAAACACTGGTGTAGGCATCTTATAAGGAGAGTATAAAAATGTGAATTGGCTACCAACAATGGCGACACACTAGTAGAAGCAGTTATCTCTGCCAAAAGAACAAATTCAGATTAAGATAACAAGAATAATTCCAACAGAAATAACCAGAAAATTGTTTAAACATCATCAATGATCAAATATTCCAGCAGTGTTTAAAGGATGAAAACTCATAACAGTCTTAAGATAAGCGATCCACGATATTAAAGATAAAATCTCCAATACTGTTGACAGATCCACTGCTTCCAGCAGGCATCCATAGCTTCGACGGGGTTGCCATTTAACCCACTCTAATGTCTGTATCCTGCCAAGAAGTTCCAGATCGGAATAAAGGACATGTTAAGGTTAAGAGGTTTCATATTTACGAATTTTCATATACCCGACATTGCTTCGCTGCCAGCAGGCCTGTTCAGTACCCCGACGAAGTTGTCTTGGCATCATGCATGCATTTACCCACTGCCAGCAGACCTTTTCAGCATCCCGATGGGTTTACAAGCACTTCCCACAGCTCTTTTATTTAGTTTTTTAAAGATATATAGTTGAGCGGGGTGACGCTGAAAATTATGATATTTTAGCATTTTTTTTACAGAACTCAACAGAATTTTTTAGAACTGTCCTTCATTAAGATCCACAGGTGGTTTGTTTACAGAACCAACTTTCTGAGGTAGGGAGACATCTTTCTGAGTCATTCCCTTAAGGAACAGGGACAGCGTAAGAAGATAATAGATGATCGTTACAGGCTTTACTCATAGATCGAAATCAGTTAACTTCTTTCAAACAACAGTCTTTGCTAACACAGATGTAAATTCCAGAAGTATAAAATTGATGTTTACACAATTTTTTAACAGTCATTTCAGTGAAAGAATTTTTTGTTTTCTTCGTTTGAACAGTTCAACATGCAGGCATGTGTATTTCAACATCAAAAAATAATAAGTACAAGGAAAAATCAAAACCAAAATAGTAAAAGAAAAACAAACCAAAATAGAATATTTACATAATATACAAAGGGTTGTCATCAAGAAAAATATATTTTCATAGCTTGGCCATTCACCGGATAGGTGTGAGGCTATCCCTCTAGATTCTGCAATCGGAAAGAGCTAGGACCCAATTTCTCATCAATTAAGAATGGTCCAAGCCATAAGTTCTGAAATTTCGTGTGCTCTCCCTTTCCCTCATGCGGTTTGTCCCATTTCAAGATGAGGTCACCTACTTCGAAGTTCCTATCAGAGGCAGAGTTGGAATCAAACCAACTTTTGACCACTAGTTGATGATGATCTAACTTACGTTTAGCTTGGGCTCTTACCTCTTCTAGCTTCATCAAAGCGTTAATTTGATTTTCCAAAGGGGGATAGTCTTCTCCTTATATTTTTTGTGATAGCTGAAGTGAGGGAAGAATAATGTGTGGTGGCAGAATTGCTTCTATTCCATAAACGAGAAAGAAGGCAGAGTTACCTACAACAGTTTTTGGTGTTACCCTATCAACCCAGATTGCGTTTAACAGTGCATTGTGCCAGTTTTTGTGATTCTCAGATACCGTTCTCTTGATGATTTTAATCAGATTCTTATTTGTTGACTCTCCCAATCCATTGCCCTAGGGGTAATAGCTAGCATAATACTTCAATTTAATTCCTTTTTCTAAAGTGAACTCGCTCATCTCAAGAGACGAAAAATAAGAAGCGTTATCGAATACTAAACAGTCAGAGATACCAAAACGAATGATAATATTCGAATTTAGAAAGACAATTACCTTACTGGTATTTACAGTTCTTAATGTGGCAGCTTCAGACCACCTGGTGAAATAATATGTGGTTGTTATGATAAACTTATGTTGTTGTGAGGATGGTGGATTGATTTGACCTATGATATCAAGGCCCCACTACTAAAAAGGAGAATCTACTGAAATGGGCTGCAAAGGAAAGGTTGGTTTCTGTAACTGCCGTGATGCTTTTTGACAAATAATACACTTGCGACATAAGGCATGGGCGTCTCTAAAACGCATGGGCCAGTAATAAATGGATCTCAAAACTTTATGGCCAGTGGTGTCACCACCAAAATGCCCACCAGCTTCTCCTGCATGCAATTCTAGTAAGAATTTTTCTGCTTCGTCTTTCTCAAGACAGCGCATCAGTACGCCATCAAAATTCTGACGAAACATAATACCATTAACCAAATGAAAGGAGGCATAATTTAATCTCAACACTCTTCTTTTAGTGGGATCCAAGTGATGGGGGGCTGACCCATGTTCAAGACATAATTTTATATCGTCATACGAGGGACTGACAGAGTTTTGTGCACATCAGATTACATTTTGATTGTGTTGTTCTAGGTTTGACCTAACGTTTTCTTCTTGCTATTCTGTTGTTGAGTCAGCAACTAACTTGCATAACCCTTGGCCTCTCACTATCTAAGTTGGGGTAATTTCTATGTCATACTTCTACAAGGAGGTAACCCAGTTAGCCCTCTTTTCACCTAGTTCTTTCTGCACTAACATATTCCCGATGGCTGGGTACAGGACAATAATCTTCATCTTGGATTTCAAAAGATAAGATCGAAAGTGCTTGACTATTTTGAAAACAGCGTAGGCTTATTGATCTACTGTTGGGTAATTAAGTTATGTGCCTTTGAAGGCAGAGCTCATAAAGGCAATGGGTATTTCATTGTTTTCAGTGTTTTTTTGAGTTAGGATGGCAGTGTAGGAACAGTCAGAAGCAAAAGTGTAGAGCGTAAAGTCTTGCGAAAAGTCGAGGCTCATGAGAGAAGGAGCATCTATTATGACCTTTTTTATTGCATTAAAAGCTTGATTTTCTAAGGGTCCCCAATGATATTGTGTGTCTTTCTTAATTAAATTCTGTAAAGGTCTAACCATTTCAGAGAAACTGGGGACGAATCTCCTGATGAAGTTTATCTAGCCTAAGAAAGACTTCATAGAATTTTTGGATGTCGGAGGGGGAAGTTTCGAGATGACTTGAGTCCTTTCGGGGTCGATAATAATCCCTTTTCTGGACACAATAAATCCTAAGAGTTTACCTTGTTCTACTGCAAAGATGGAATTTTTAGGATTCAAGGAGATGTCGTATTTACGACATCACTGTAGAACAAATCTTAAATGAGGTAGATGATCGTTTTTTTTTTTTTTAAATACAGTAACATCATCTAAGTAAACTACGACGAACTGATTGATTAAGCCTCGGAAAGCGATGTCCATCGCTCTCTGGAAAGTGGCACCAGCATTAATCAATCTAAAGGGCATTTTTCGATAAGCGTAGGTGCCCCATGGAGTGCGAAAGGTAGTTTTAAGTTGGTCTGGAGGAGACATCACGAGTTGGTTGTACCCCGAAAAACCATCCAGTAAGGATAGTCTTTCAGAACCAGATACCTATTGAAGGATCTGTTCCATGGGTGGGACAATATAGTTGTCTTTATCAAACTCTCTATTAAGATTTTGGAAATCGACGCATGGTCAAATTTCACCACTTTTCTTCCGGACAGGGACAAGGTTAGAAACCCATTGAGTTTGCCTAACAAGGAAAATTATCTTAGCATTCAGAAGTTTATTTAATTCTTTTTTGACAGTCAGTTTGAGCTTAGGGTGCATTTTTCTTAATTTTTGTTAAAAGGGCAAGGTTTGGGGTTTCATAGGAATGACGTGTTGTATGATGTTGGGGTCAAATGTTTTAAGGTCATCATACATCCACGCAAAAACATCTTTAAATTCTTTGAACAATTTAATAAATGCAGCTTTTTCTTGTTCAAAACACCCAACCCCTAAATTAATGCATTGCAGATTGTCATTAGTTCCTAAGTTTACTTTTTCATATGATAACGAGGAACTATTGGTTTTATAGTTGACTGATTTTTTGAATTTATCTTGAAGATCGTAAAATTTCTCTAATCTAACTACAGACTTAGGGATCGAATTTACCATGTCCGATGAAGATTTAGGAGTTCTCAAATCTGGTATTACCATGAAATCGTGCAAATTGTCGTCATGAGTGCATTCATCGATCACCGCGCCTTGAAAAGTTTCTTCCATATGCAGGAAGGTAATAATATGTTGATCGTTTTCAAAGACTCTCCAATTTGTGATGTTGTCGGGAACAGATGGCATGAACAACAGTTCGATAGAGAATGCATCAGGGGACAAGCCTTCTGCAAGAAAGAGTTTAGAAGCTACATTAGCTAATAGATCTGCTTCAGAATTATTCAATCTAGGAATATAATTTATATTGAAAGCAGAGAATTTATTCATTAAATTCCATACCTCAGATTGGTAGCTTTTAAGATGTAGAGACAGACAGTGGATAGAATCTCTTACCTGTCTAACCACGATTTCAAAATCACCAAAGACAGTCAAATTGTGAATGTTCATATCTAAAGCTTTTCTGAGGCCCTGCAGTAAAGCCTCATATTCTGATGTGTTATTAGTACATTCAAATTCTATCCTACATGCAATCAGGATTTTGTTACCTACCAGATCGATAATAACGTAGCCTGCACTAGCTCCTTCTTTGGACTTTGACCCATCAAAATAAAGAGACCAAATTTGATTTTTATCGGGTGTATGAGACCGTTGTGTAGAAGTTGTTGGTTGCACATATGCTACAATCTCAGACTGTTGTTCTGGGTTGGTGATAGCTGAAGTCTCGGCCATGAAATTGCCGAAAAAGGTATCCATCCCTTGTATTTTGGATGAATCAGCAGAAGGTGTAAATGGCTCGTTGGGATCATTCAAATCTGTGACCGTGAACTTAAGGTAGCGTTCACGATTTACCTTGATTTTGTTGGGCTTGCCATTTTCTGGAAGCCACAGGTGAGACCAATCTGTCGCAAAATAGCCATGTAGCTGCTCCGACCAGTCCCTGCTTAAAAAAAACCATACACTTTTGGAATATCCACAATAATAATGTCAATAACTTGATGAACTTTGGGGTTAGACGATAATCTTATAAGCACATTCCTTAATTCACCTACAACTTTAACACTGGTTCGATCAAGTTGAATGATTTTTAAAGTGGACGGTTCAACTTCAGCGTTAATCTTCTAACACACAGACCATGGCATCACATTGGATGACGCTCCTGAGTCTACCATACAATTGTGCATGTTTCTATTAAAGATTTTGAAAGTTAACAAAAATTGAGGTACATTTCTACGAGTACTAAGGGTGGTAGTTTGTGGCTTTTTACTCGCAGTTTCTAAAGCTAATTTATCTACATTATTTACAGAAAGGATTCCTTTATCATGAGGATCAGGAATACTCTTTGCGGAAGTCTTTTGAGGAACTTTGTTTTGAACAACCTTGTTACTGTTTGAATTACCATTTTTGGTATTCTCTGCAATGTTCTGTAATATTTTGGGTAGCAGAAATGGAAATTTCAATAACTCATAAACAGAAATGTTATC
>SNQJ01S0060373.1:38760-50266 GCA_010110895.2 Picea sitchensis
TTTGTGACATCATTATCTGAGTCCTCGAAGTCTTGAAAATCATTAGCTCCTATAAAATTTTCATTCTTCAAGGGAGCTTGTATTTTTTGATCTTCCCTTTTTATTGGTCTTTGTTGATTAGGAGGGTTTTGATTTTTTCTTAAATATTTTTTGGGGTAAGAGTCAGACTTGGCCTGTTCGAGTTCCATCCGGGTTATTTTATTTGACAACTCTTTAATCACTTTGGCCATATCGTCCACCCTATCATCTGAGGACCTATTGGACCCTGAAGGGCCTGCTTGTTCTCTAAAGCGCTTGGGCTCTCGGTTTCCAGCCTCTAATCTATCTTTAAGTTTACCCGAAGCCATCATGTTAGACTTTATTTCTACCGCATTGTCCTGCATACGGATTAAGGTAGCTCCCCTTCGCTCTCGCAAAAGTAATGTGAAATCCGGCTCGAAAGCTCCGGCGAAAGTCACCTTGGCCGCGGGTTGAGATGGTTTGACTTCAGCTGGGATTTTATTGTACAGTTTGTTGAATCTCAGAATGAATTCCATGACTGATTCTGAGTTCTTTTTCTTCAAAGACCCAAATTCGGTTAGATAATAAAGATTATCTTTTCGCTCACCCCATTGTCCGAGGAAAGCGTCTTCCAAAGCATCATATGAAGGGATAGAAGCTGCGGGTAAGCTCTGAAACCAAGTTCGGACCCGACCCTCAAAATTTTGGACAAGGAGTCTCGAATATACATCCTCGTGCTCGATACCGAAGATATCTGCGAATTGCTCAAAGAAGTTAATATGTTCAGCAGCGGTCAGATCTCCCTTCCCGGTGAATTTAGGTAAATTATTTATGTAGTTTTCTCGAAGATCGTGTAGGGGGACGGGCAACACCAAAGGGGCGTATCAGGCTGCGACTTTCACAAAAACTCTGGGAGGGGGGGGAGGCCCTTGACCTCCACCTCCTCCTAGAGGGACTCCTCCTCCACCTCCTCCTAGAGGGACACCTCCTCCACCTTCTCCAAACCCTCCTCCTCCTCCTATAAACCCTCCACCTCCTCCTCCGGCGGCTGCCATCATTGTTTGTGGAAAGTTATAAAAGGGGTTTTCAAAAAATAACAGGGAATTTTTATTTTCTTCACTAAGAGGAGACTCTGATGAGGAAGGATAAGGAACGCGAGGAGTTGGTTCCTCGGACTTGCAAGAGACAGAATCGGGAAAACCGACGGGTGTGGGAAATGAGTGTGTAACACACTCTTCAGGATTTGGAGAAGTCGGGAAATTCAACTGAAGATAAGATGGTATTTTAAAAGCCGACGAACCTTCAAGAGGGCCCTCTCCTTTCTGTACTAAAGGGACTGTTGGATGAATCTCACTCCTAATTTCGGAGCAGATTGGCGTTGAATGTTTAGCGTCAAAGCAAGGACTGAACGAGGTCGAGGGTTCGGAAGGACTCTCGGCCTTCGGTGATGGGATTGCAAGTTGGTAAACAACAGCGGTAGACTTGAAAGAGCCTCTTGCCTTTAGAATTTTTTCGGGATCGGTAACGGGCGTAATCTGCTCACCATCCGAGTTTTGTCTGGTATTCCTTCGACTGAATGCCAGTTTATTTTTTCGTGGAGTCGCCAAGTGAAAGATAAAAATCCTTAAAAGGTGTGTACTCTTTGTTCACCATCAAAGGGTAACACTTTCAACGAAAAACAATTTGTCGTTTTCCCAGGGAAAAAGATTTCGTAACTTCGCTCCCCGGCAACGGCGCCAGAAAGATGTTGTTCCTGAGTGTGTACTTAAGGCTCAAAAGTACATTGTCAAGGAATCCGAAAGTGGTTAGGATATGGAGCAGGGAGGGGGTCAACCTTCGGAGAAAGAAACTAAGGGAGATTTCTTCGTTGGGGTTGTCTGGCTTCGAACTGTTCCTGAATATTTATGTCTCGTTCAGTGCCTGCACATGATTGTTCAAGTTCGACCCGGTTAGTTGTTGTTTTAAGGATAGTGTTGAAAAGGTTTAGGGAAATGTGTGTTTGGTTCAATAATCTGGGTTCAATGTTAGGTTGAGTTGGTATAGGGACTGTCATGGGGGAACAGTAAAGATATAAAAGACTTTTAGGAAAGATTAAGTGTTGTCTCAATTTGATCTTATAAAAGAGAACTTACGATTGCAGAAGTAAAATATAGATGCAAATCTAAGGCTCGTTCCCGTAACTGTATCATATCTTTATAAAAGGGGTGAGATGGGAGAAAAACATTGAGCCATTTACAAAGTAAATTTCCAACCAGTGGAAAACTCACGACATAAACGGGAGAGGAAAATATATAAGAAAATAACCAATGTAACAAAGAATATATGTAGAATTCCAAAACTGCAGATTGATCTTACACAACTGATAGCTGGTGCAGAGGAAAGGCAATAAACAATTACAGAAAACCCAAAATCATTCGTTATAGTAGTGGTCGTACTAAATTACAACGAAGCACATCAATTATGAATATGAATTGAAATGTAAAAATGACATACAAGGAAGCAAACTTGTGATACAGAAGTGACGGAATTGAGAATCTCCAGATCTTCTTGTATTAACTCTCAATGTAACAAATTTATTACAAATAACTCAAAAAGGGTCCAGCCTTGTTTTTTTCTCTCTGGGGTATATTTATACAATTTCTGCAAAGCAGGTAGAATCCCAATAGTCGCCAAAATTTCAGTTATGATAGAGGAGAGAGCAATCGCTCCATCTCCCCTATTCTGTCTTCACTTAGTACCAGGTGCTCGTCTTCGCGTGGACTCGGTGCAGGCGATACATCTTTCCACAAGCTGAGATACGAGTCGTGAAGGTTCTGCTTGACAGCTGGCCTCGGCGAAGTAACATTCTCGGGCTAACTGTTGCAGCTTGTCCCCCATTTGTGCATCGATGATGTCGAGGGCCCTTAGTTGCCCACTGGGCTGGATCAAGTGCTTACCAACTCGGGCCATGTCCACCATATCTATCTGAGAGATATCGGCCGAATCTCTCTCATCCTTCTCTTTCAGATCAAGCAAGATCTGTTCCACATTCATTTTCATTAATTTTTTTGCGTCGCCACCACTTTCCATACCCAACAGCTCGCCATCTACAGAATTGAAGGCTTCTTATAATGAATTGGTTACCTTTTGGGCTTGTTCCTTGCCCAGGGCAATGTTGTGCTCCCAATCCTTCAATAGAATATTACCTCTGGTTTGTTCTGGGATGGAGAGTACGGGAGAACCTATCGAAACTCTGTTGTTCATGGCTATCACCGCCTCCTGGAAGGCGACTCGAACCGCTTCAGCATCCCTCTCTCTGACAATCAGGTTCTCAAAAACCTGATTCATCAACAGACAATTCTCTCGGATCACTCCCACTTTAGCGAGCAAATTTTGTTGTGCAGAAGAGATTCTGTTCCGAATCTCGATCGCTCGGGATTTAAACCCCTCGATGTTGATCGTCCTGCTTTCGGCGATCTTTACCTGAGCCTGTAGCTCTGCAATCATAGTCCTCTGTTGGCCCACCTGTATCCAACCGTCTCGGACCACTAGATATGCTTTCTCGAGCTTGGTTTTAGGCACCTCTATCTCATTTTTATCGGCTAGTCGGGCCAGTTCTATCTCCGCGCTCACCTGGCCTTTAGTATTTTCCTTGGCCAAGGCCATTCTGGCCTCGAGATTCCTGATCAGACGATTTTTAATATGGAGTTGATTCTTTAAAATTCCGACCGAGAATTGATTCGCCGATGCATACGCTCCTAGCGTCCCTACGATCTCGGTGGCGAATTGCTCATTCTTTTTATTTTTTCCATCGGTCATAACCTTGAACTTTTTAGTAGTCGATTCTCCCTCCTGGTATAATTCCCTTTTCACTACCGCTTTTCTCTTTTTATCAAAGAAGAACTCGTTCGAAGGAATTTCTTCTGCTCTTATAGGCCTCAGCTCCTCATTAAATATCCATCCTTCTTCGATATTCCCCTGTGCCGACTGCAAGGGAGTGACAGAAGTGATAGGTTCCCATATTTGTTTTGCTGATTTTCCTGGGGTGTCAACCGGGTTCTGCTTCTTTGGCGGTTTCGGGGTCTTGGTCTCGACTTCCGAATTATGTTTCTTTGGCGGGTCCAGAGTCAGTACCTCTGCTTCGGGATTCTTTGTTTGTTCCTCCTTGTCTTGGTGTTTTGCCGAGTCAGGAACTGCATCTTTGGGGTCCTCAGCATCCTTCTGCTTTATCTCGGGAACACCCGAACTCTCACCTCGCAACACAGTGGGGAGACCGCTTCATCTATGCTCCTGGAATTTTAACACAACAACTGTGTCTTCAGGTGCCAAGGATTGGATCCGGGTGAGAACTTCTTCATAAGACCTCACCCCTCGGAAAATATCATCTAAGGGTGAGTTCTCATGCTCGAATCTCTTGAGCCCACAATTTACTAAATGGTTGCTCACAACCCTCTGTGGATCATGTTTCTTATACTCGATGGAGACCAAATTCAGGTCTTCCAGGGCTGCAGCCTCGGCCTTTGCATGCCCGAAATCAAATAAAGAATAAGAATTTAGCCGAATGGGAAAAGACGGCCACAACTTTTTTGAGTATCCTTTGAGTTCTTTACTTACCCCACCGATTACTGTCTATCGGGCGACCTCGCGACAAGCCAGCTTGTCGAGGATGAACAATGGTAGCGCAAGTGGGGGAACAGCAACCCCGAACACTCTGAAGTACACGAATTCTGCCTCCACGTACCAGTCCGCTATACCACTCAAATTTAAAGCAATGTTGTCCAAGATACAAGGTGGTGGGTGACCAAAAATGGCGATATGCAGGGGCACCAGCACCCAGTTGAAAATTTCGTATATGAAATTGTCCACTTTATTTTCCCATAGATTTTCATGATATACATGTACGGGCCTGTATTAGGCTGGATTCCAAGCCCATCTCATCAAGGGGAATGGTTTCATGGAACATATCGCATCCATAATATATGCGAACATGAAAAATGAGGACGGCCTCCCACTTGCCTTCTGCTCCCGATACTCTGTGACCCGGTTGGCCAAACTGTCCGAGAGTATCTTCGCCCAATTAAACGAGCAACCTTTTGCGACCCAAAACATGAGAGGCACCCACGCAATGAAGAAATTCGATGTGTCCTCCCTCCCAAATAGTCAGCATGTCATCATTGCCACATACTTATATTGTGGCTCCATCAAAGCTATTGAATAAACGCCCTGGCCATTTGCTCTAAATTTTGCGGTGCGTGAAACCCAATCCTTTATCAAACCGGGCATGGTTTTATCATATTGTGTGCACTCCTTTTCTTTGAATTCCTCCAGGAATTCAGCATCATATGTGTATTCAGAGGTCGTCGGGACCTTATACATGGTTTGGATATGTTCTGGCCTAAAAGTCCCGACCGTGACCCGCTGCTGGTTCATGATAGTCCTGGTGGGTAGGTCTATGTGATCCAACGCCCATCAGATCATGTCATAATAGGGGAGCAATCGTGGTCTAGCTGCTATCCTGTGCATTCCGGATTGGACAACTATCTTGTATTTAGTGTTCAGGTCATCCTTTTCATTGTCGTCTGAATCTGAATAATTCACCAATTCTGATTGCAGAATGTCTGAAACAAAAAACCAGCTGGGGACCGAGTCGACACTCCAGGGCGAAGTGTCGGAGACAATGTCTGAGCCTTGTCCTGCGAACTTGACATTCGCCTTTGCTGCTTTCCGTGGAGCCATAGTCGAAGCTTGTGTTTTCGCCCTTCTGCGATAGAACTGCGTATACATGTAGAAATCAGTTCACTCAGAAATGACGAGCTCTGCATGCTTATGAAAATGATTTCGTTATAATAAAATGAAACTCTTATATATATTTGAAAATTCAGTACTTTTCAAAATAAGCCTGTCAAATCGTAATTAGAAACAGATTAATTGAGTAAAATCCGATCTTATATGCGTGGATTTACCCTACTTCTCCATAAATGTCATAAATTTCTGGCAGTTTGACAGTCAGTCGAAGTATGGAGAGAAAATGGCTACCTCGGGAAATGTGCAAGCCTCGAGGCACAGGATATATCTTTCTTTATCTTAAATTATCAAATCTTACCAACGTTAATCAATTTCTCGTTGTTCGCTACATCGTGGAATTTCTTTTAACATTTTGAGTCTCCAACTCGCGAGATTGCGAGGACCGATTTTGGCTTAATTAATGGTAACCGCGATTTGGGGCATAATTAATTTTATCATCATTTTGTTCGCCACATCGCAACTCGGAACTTCGAAGACAATTTTCTGGGAAATTAGTATGGCGAGTCGCGAAATCGCGAGATGGAGATAATTAAACTTAATTAAGGGGAAGGAAATATTGGATTAGGTGATTAATTAATCATGTGATAATTTCCTTGTGACTTCGGGAGTCGGGGTTTAGAAGCTAGAAACTTCGAAAAAGATAACGCCGAATGGAGAAAGGCCGAGAACAACTTTTACCATGGTTAGATTTTTTCCTTTGATCCTCGACATGGGTTATCAGGATAGGACTTCGCGTTCTCGGCTCTCGGGGCTGTAACAATAAAAATTCAGACTTGGCGAACGCCGAGGCGTGAAACCCCGACGACGTCTGATCATGAGTTAAAAGATTTTACCCTGGTTACTGTCTTGAGTAGAAATTTAAAACGACTTCGTCGTTTCGTGACTCGGGACGTGTGAACTCATGGATTATAGTATTCGACTTGCGAGATCCCGAAGTAAACAAAAAGGAGCGAACATTCTTACGAAAGTGGACTTGTTTCGAGGGTAGAGGAGCATCACTCCTCACGCGGCCAGTTTTCAGAGGTCTCATCATGGCGGAAGGAAGAAGAAAATCAACTTTAGATTGCAAGTATCAAATTGAAAATTGTGACAGGCCAAAAACAAAGGCGGCTCCAACAAGAACCATCATTAGATGTCACTGCTAATTCTGAAGGATTTATAAAGTCTAGCACATAAGGAGATAGATTCTAGGAAATGGTAGGTTGAATGTACAATAGCCTTTGCAAGGTCACAATCCTAAGTGGGAATTTGGTCATAAGTATCCCATAATTTTCCAAATCCTATTTGGCRAAGCTTGTATGGAGTTTCCCTAGTAATGCAGGTTTCAAAATTATCCTAATCTAGGTTAATTAGGTTTTCAACTTCAGAGGCTCCAACAATGGGTTTAGTAGTAACAATGGGATTATTTTGGGGGGGAATGAAAAATGTGGATAAATATATAACAAATTTTAAAGGGGAACTTAAAAAATAAGAACAATCATACCCAAGAAATTAAAAAAATTTGTACAATGGATAATACTTGATATTTGAACCTGAGCTCTAAACTTCCATAGGTTCCATGGTTGTATTCTTTAATAGAGTTCGATGAATAGTAAATTTTTGAATATTATCTATGACCTTGAACTTTTACTCTTCACTGAACATAATTGTTGAAAATAAATGTGTATATATATATATATAAAGTTTCCCAACAACTTGGAATTAATCCATGTCAAAACCCCCTTATGGATTTGTGAGTGGTTTGTGGAGGCATGATTGGTGGTTTTCAATACTGTCTCTCACCCTCCACAACTCATATATTTTCTCCATATTTAAAAGGGTGGTATTTTTATTGCGAGGCTCATTCTCATTTTAAACACCTACAACTTCTTCTTAAGCAATTATTAATAACCATTGATCAACCCATATCCTCTACCATCCGATGAAATATAAAATTGAATTAAAAGTTTAATGTTCAATTTGATTGGTACTTTTGTGCTGACGTAGTCAACCCTTTTCATAATTGGAGATATACTTTGCACTAATAACTATGAATCATGGGTAAAGTATCAACACAAGGTTTGATTTGTCCATTTGATCTTCCACATCAACATTACACATCCAAAATTTTAATATGGATACAATAGGAGGTATCATCCCTCCTGAGGGCAATATGGTCTCTCTACCTTTCATTATCATTGATTTATCTTTAAATTAGTAGATCTAATGTTGATTGATTATATATAAAGACATCTTCTTTGTACTAGAGAGTATGTAAGGTCTCGTCTTGTAGGAAATTGGAGTTTCACATGTAGAATATTCTAGGATGCAAATCACTCTTGGAGACATGTCAAAACTCTCCTATTTAGCCCAAGGAGCTTCATATTCTATTGTAGTGAATTCTGGGTGACTTCTTTTTGTTCTCCTCTTTTCATTTTCAACATTAGTTTTTCTAGTTCATTAAAGGAATTATCGATTAATTAACCTTAGTTAGTCAACTCACTTTGCTTATCTAATTTGTTGGTGAAACCTAATATAAAACCTAATATAAAACCTAATTGGAGTACCCTAATAACCTACAACTATAGGTTAACGTGAATAAGATCTTAAGATCTCTATTAACCTAGTGTCCTTCCTCCCCCTCTTCATCCACTTTTGTCTTATTCTAGGATTTCTCTATTTATCCCTAAAACTGAGTGGTGAATCCACTCTCCTCTTTTCCCCTATTAGTATTGTGTGTGCACTTGTGTGGGATTCCCTTCCACACTTTTGCTTGTGCTACATGTGCTAGCATGAATTTGATTTTTGGATACAACATTTATAAATAATGAGTGTACCACTAATGAAAACAATAATATTATAATAACAATGTAATGATCCAAGACATAAGGCTTAACATACACCCATATTGGATGCACCAATGCCAATTGAGAAAATTTGGCTCATCAAATCCCACCACTCCAAGGGTACCACAACATTCACCCACATCACCTCAACATCCATTTGCAATAGTTCCACTAGACTTTCAATACCACATAAAAGGATATTGATGCCCCTCTAGACACACTCATGTTTAGGACCCTTAGGTACCCTCAGTTTCTATGTTGTTGACTTCCATGTGGTATATCCTCCTCCTATGTTCATTGATCACCTAATGGTCTCAAACGTCCCACATCTATAAACAAAAATTATATAACCCCTAAGTATTGACATGTATTAATTTAAAAAAATTGAAAACATTTAAATATCCTAAAAGTAACAAAAATATTACAAAACACCAAAAACCTTTTAAAAACATTACATACTTGCAACACTCTAGACCTCATTTAATGTTATAGGAGGGCATAGATCCCCTCAATAATCCATCCCCACATAGGGGTACTCCCCTAGGTGCATGTGTTTTTTCTCCCTTGTTGCACAATGGGTCATAAAAACATGTGTCAAACCTCTCCATCATCTGCCCAAAGCATAAGTTCCATCCAATGAGCCACGCTAGGCTCCCCATTCTCTCCAACATAGGTAGGTGCTTTAGTCTAGAAGAAAGGTACACACCTAAAGTATTAGGAGAACATAATGCTCCTAAACCCAAAATCCCACCTATACTAGACATGAATATCATTCAATTGGTCCTAGATCATACCCATCATGACTCGATAGTAATTGATACAAATTCCTGCCAAATATTGTTGAGTCAATCACATATAGAACCCTAAATTTTGACACTAGTTTTCCACCCCTACTAAGTGACCCACCAACTGCACCATTATCCAAGTGCAGAGTTGGATAATTGTTTCCCCCTTCATTTTTGCAGCAAAACAACATAACATAATGAAGATAGTGCACCACTTAGGCAACCATAGTTGTGCCATGTGGAACTAAAAAAACAATCAAGTCAATTGCACAGAAGACCATGGCCCCCTAGTTGTGTGGTTTATTTTGGCTAGTTTTTATTAACATGTAATTGATTGTATTTATGTAGATGAATAAGTTAGTTAATTTAGGGTATTGACATGGTTAGAAATKATAATTGATCTCAAATTGTATAAATATCCTTTTAAGGATACAAGCAAAGGATGTTATTAATATTGGTTGTAGTTTCTATTATTGTTCTTATATCTACCATTACCATTATGAGTATTGTATGTCCAAGTTCCAATTGTAKACAAGATGATGTATTTAGTGATCATATTGCACTAGATAATGCAATACCCCCTTTTTCTTAGATCGTAACTATTGTGTTTTATATGGATGATTGGTATGTGGCTAGTTATTTRWATTTTGTGTTATGATGAATGATTTATATGTGATTGAAGTTGAAGATTAGTTGTGTAGACAATGAAATGAAATGGTTAAACTATAATCACAAGGAACAATGGGAAAACCTTACCCTACAATTGAACTCCCTACCTTAAGGCTTKCCATGTGCTCYGGGTTAGACCTTCCCTCTCGTAGGGGTTGAATATGTTGACACTATACTACACCATACCCTTGTTGAACACCTATGTTGACCCTGGTATGCTAAAAAAAGAACAAACGATTTTGTTAACAAGATGTTATTATGATAGAGGAACCCTTGCAGGATGAAACAAATGTTTTCAAAATCATAGTCAGAAGAGTGGATTGAAATATTGTTTGGAGGGTTCCATAAACAAGAATCTTAGTTGCACATATGGAAGGTTGATTACTATAAACATATAGTTTTGTATGGTGATGCTACTAGGGATGAGTATGAAATATTTTGGTTGAAGTTCCAAGTATGTATATGTTAGTGGTTATAACGATTTGGCGAGGCACTATAATACACCCAAAAGGAGAGGAATACAATAATGTGGAACCTTTAGAACCTAGATCCACTCCAACAAACACACCACCTGATAATCCAAGCAATTGTTTTTGGGTGAAGATAATAATTGAGGGGTTTATTATGGATTTTATTGTAGATGGGTATGAGTCATATTCAAAGGACATGGAAGAATTTAAGAGGGGAGTGAGGAGAATATTGGTGAAGGAAATCCCAACCTAGATTAAAATGGTATTGGTAGAGAAATGTATGTTACCTTTCAAGCCCATTAGGATGGACATTTAAAATCCCTGCACCATTGGGGTGGTTGGAGTGGTGGAAATGTTGATGGATGAGAAGAATCAATACATAGGACAAGCAAAACATAGTGAGAGGGATGAATGCGTTCAAGAAGGGCAGAGATCATAAGCGATTTTTGTATTAATTAAGATGTAGGTAGTGAATAAGAGGTGTGAACATTTACAATGGGAGATCAAGGGAAAGTGAAGAAATGAAGGAAGGTTGCATGAATTGAAGAAACTCAGAAAGAAAGGAGAGTCACCCAACTAGTGGTTGAAATATTGAAGACTGATTCTTGAAGGGAGTCCAACAAATGAATAATGGTGAAGGGAAATGGATGGGATCAAAAAGAAAAATATGGATAGGACTACGTGCGCATGTTGAAGTCCAGTTTTATAGTGTGGTTATGCCATAAAGAGATGTTATATTCAAGCCAAATATTGAAGAACCAAGGAGTAGAGAGAGATGTTGAGATGCATAGTATATGGATCTGATCATGGATCTATTTCAATTATTCTAAGGTGAATAGATCCATTGAATAGACATGACACTACCGATCATCAGTAGAGTTGGACCAATACTAACCACGCCCTAGGTGACTTTGAAGAATCATGTACTTTTAAATGTTATGTTAATTGTAGTTTTGTTTCAAATAGTAGTAAG
>SNQJ01S0060374.1:11850-46775 GCA_010110895.2 Picea sitchensis
CTTTCAACTATTTAGAGTTATTCAGAAGTGCTCACTTAATCACCAATGCATGCATAAATCAAAACAACACAGAAAACACAATACACCATAATTTTTACATGGAAATCCAATGCGGGAGAAAACCACATAACATCTTTCTTTTGTTCTTCTGCAAACACCAACTTACAATTTATAATTTTTTAGTGCAACAGGCACCCACTTGTTGCAAATAATGAGGACAACAATCCTCTCAAGCACCAACTTGTCGCAGATAATGAGGACAACAATCCTCTCAGGCAACAACCTGTTATACAACTTGACAGGCACCCACCTGTCACATATAATGAGGACACCAATCCTTAGTGAGCTTCAACTCACCCTATCACCACCCTACCACCTTATATTTAGTTTTAAAAAAATTGTTTCTTACAAAACCGAACCTTTCTCCTCAAATAAAAAACATCCTTTGATATGTCTCCAGTTCAGTTCTTTTGAACAATCACAATATCTTTTTTACTCTATTTTTCTTCTCCTGACAACTCAAACATAGTGCATCTTTATTTATAATATTTTTTCCTTAGTTCATCTTCATGTATGTGGATGCATAACAATTATATTGTGGACAAGTCTTGACCAGATCAAAGTCATGTTAGTTACACTTATGTCTAAATAAAGTATGTGGACACATGACAGTTATATTGTGGACAAATCTTGACTAGATCAAAGTCTAGTTAGTTATATGTGGATATAATTCTGACTAAATTAAGAATATTTTCTGTTTAGTTATGGTTGGGAATTCTTTGACTAAATCAAACAGACCAAAATCTTCCAACGAACAAGCTCCAGCTCATCTCCAACAACAAAATCTAGTCTTATCGGAGCATATTCTCAAAATTGACGCAACAATTTACAATCGGGTTTACAAATCACCTAATGTGTAGATAGAGTAGAAGCGCAAGACTTAGGTCACAAGTTTTCAACCTTTCGCACTTGCGTTGTAGTACACTCACCCATTTTCCCCATCGGATTGTGAGTACACCTTAGTGACTCGCTCACTTTACTGTTGAACTTCCACTCGTTCTATCGTAGTCTACTCAGTTGCTTGTCACACCGACTTCGTCTCTTCACTCTCCACTGCACCATTCTTCGCACTGGAATAATGTGCCCTGCATATTTTCATATGTGCAAATTTCACACTCCACTACACCATTCGTCACACTAGCTCAAAGCACCCTGCAAATTTTATTTCTTGCCAACGATGCTTTCATCCTTCGATCCTTTTTTCACACTTCTGTTTTCATTCTTTCATGACTTCCTCTATCTGTGCACCATGCTTTGTGCCATACCATCTATCATAGTACTAGAACTGACTATATCAATGACCACTTTGACATCAATGACAAAAAATGTTCAATAAAGTCCCCCTTTTTCATTGATGGTAACCAAAAGATCCTTCTTCTATGTTCTAAAAGGTGACTGCCAAAGCAATCACCTTTATGCTAAGCTGCTCCCTTTCAATGTGTACAATGTGCCAAACTTAAGCTAAGCTACTCCCCCTTTCAATGTGTACAACTACAAGCTAATCTCCTCCCTTTTCAATGTGCACAACTTCAAGGTTTTGTTATTCTCACACAACTGCAAGCTAAGCTGCTCCCCCTTTCAACGTGCGCAACTCGCACAACTGCAAGGTTTTGTTATTCTCCCCCTTTGACAACAATGACAAAGAGATACTTTGGCTATTCTCTCCTCTGGGTCTCTTTATGTGCATATAACCATCCTTAAACAAAATATCATTGAGAGCCATTGCAAACATCAACTTGTGCACATCTCCACTATAGAAAAACTTCTCCCTGATACATCAACAAATGAGACACCTTTCAAAGTAGTGAACTGTGTTCTTTATTGAAGAAGGGAGGACGAGATCACCCCCAACTTATGTCTTAGATACTCAAAGGGTTCTCTTGGTTCTCAATATGAAGCAAAATCATTATGGAATGTCATCACACAAGAGAGCCTAAGGAAAATGATTCTTATATAGAAATGCATTGCCCCGAGAACTCTCTTAGACTAGATTAGAAAGGAAAAGAAGAGTATAGTGAATATATCCAACCAGTGGAAGGCAATGGCACTAGCCTTCCCAATCATTGGCTCTTATATGACATCGAGAGTGGGAGATGGATCACATGTAAGAGTGTGAAAAGATGCAATAATGGGGTGTGGTAGAGACATATTTCTCCTTGATAAAATCATACAACACCTATAGGTAATTGGTAGATGTAACCTTAATTTGATTGACATCCCACTTGATACATCCTTGTGGTATCAAGGTTGGAGAAAGGCAGTCGATCTTGGTCTAGAAGGAAATTTGGCCCAAAGGTGGGATCACTTTTAGTAGAAATAAAAAAAGGCACCTATAAGAGTGAACAACTCCTTGGATGAATTAATTTGGGATCTGAATGGAGCAGGGGGTAACTATACCCCCAATATTGGATACTCGACTCTTTTTGGACTAGTACTAGGTGACGACAAATGGTGGTGACAGAAGCTTTGAAAAGTTAAGGCCCCTCCTAAGTGTAAGTTGTTTATGTGGCTCATATTGAACAATGAAGTTTTAACATGGGAAGCCCTCCATTAAAGAAATAGAGTGGGTCCAAGTATTTGTTTATTTTGTAGGTGTAGTGAGGAAAACACTTCACATTTGTTCTTGCATTATAATTTTTTTGATAAATTATGGGTTGAGGTTGGGGAGCTTTTGGGTATCCACAAACTTTGGAATTGTGAATCCCTATATAGATGTCTTAATGTTTGGTTTACTCTATGAGATCTAAAGTTCTTCAGGGAAATCCCATTTTGGGTTTTGTGGGGAATATGGATAGTGAGAAACTTTATTTTGTTTGAAGAGAAGATGATACCTACTTTTTAGATAGTTTCCTAGGTTAATGTTTTATTTGCATATTATAAGGCTATTCCAAAGGTTAAACTACAAAGAATTATATCAAAGATATAGGTGGACAAGTCTTTATCTTGGAATTTTTTTGATGGAGCTAGTAAGGGCCTAGATTCTATTAGTGGGATTGGCTTCAATCTATATCTTTTAGAGACACATAGATTTCAGGTCAAAGGTAATATAGGAAGAGGAACAAATAACCAAGGGGAATTCAAGGCCTTATACTACTTGCTAAAATCTTCTTTGGACAGAGAGATTGATAAGCTTAAGGTCATGGGTGATTCATCTATGGTCATTAATTGGATGAAAGGAAGCCTCCAAGTACAAAATATTTCTCTCCTTCTACTAGCACAACAATTGAATACAATATCTAATTAATTTCTTTGGGTAAGTTATTCTCATATTTATGAAGAGGAAAAAAAAATTGCAGATCAACTCTCAAAGGAAGGACTTCATCTTCCTCAGCTTTATGGTTCCTTGGAAGAAGTACAAGATGGTGATACAATGGTTTTACAACAATTTTCTTTCAATGACTTATGAATTCCTTTTGAACTTGTTTTTTGTGAGTACATGGGATTGCTAGGTCTACTACTTGTTTTCAATTATTTGATAGATAATGTACTTGATATTATGAAGGTTGTGGATCTTTCTAGATCTATACTGAAAGATTTTTAAGAGATCTATCTTTGGGTGATATTTTTTGGACCGTGCCTAGATCACATGAGTATTGTATTTTGTTTATCTTAAATAAAAATACATCTTTTTTCTTGTAGAAAAAACATAATGAACATTCAAATTGAATAGTTAAAATATTTATTTTTTTATTATTTTCCAACTATTCATAAATTTGGTTCTATTTTGAATCAATCATGCCATTCATTAGATGAAATATTGTAGGAGTAAGAGCTTCATTATTGGCTCCATAATTTGTTACATTGTTCTTATTCTTAGTTTTTTCCTGCTTCCTTTCACTCTTCATTTGGGATTCCATCATATGGACATCAAAACTCTATCACCCAAAAATAAAACCAACAATAGTCTATTACAATTTGGAGTTTCTTGAAAGTTACGTTTGAAGTATTACAAAAAAATTAATTTTTGAAACTTTCCCCAAGGGATTTAAATTTGTGTTTTTTTGTAGTTGGACTCGTTTGTAAAGATTATTCATACAAGGATTTGAAGATGATTGGATGTTGAGTTGTAGGCTCTTCCTCGTATGTAGCATACACCTGTATGAAAAGAGAGAGCATGCTTACACAACCCATCAATGCTTTCATTGATATCTCTTTATTGATGTTGAAAAAAATCTTTTAGAGCCTTGATTTTTTCTAGAATTGGTGAGAGGGATACATTTTGGATATTTGATTGACCATTCATCTAGTCAACTACTAGATTTGAGTCACCTAGGATTTGAATTTAATCAAATCCTTTTTTTGAAGCTATTCTCATCAACATCCATAAAGAAGCTAGCTCAACCCAATTGTTTGACCCTCCCCCTACAATAGTTTTAAAACATATCTTATGATATTATTTTAGATATAGAACTCCCCCTACTCTACATTTCCTTTCCTCACCTTGACAAGACCCATCAAAATAACTGCATGCATAGGATATGTCCATACATGGACTTATTATTGACCTTGGCAATTTAACTTTACTAGGTTTCCACACCGCTCCATATCCAAATTTGAGTTGGTGAATAATCCATATTGAAGGGATGTCCTTTCCATGGAAAATCATTTCATTTCTAGCAAGCCTAAGTTCCCAAGTGACCACACATAGTAGACCCCTACGTTCTTTAACCCATTTATCCAAATTAAGTTGTTTCTCCAAACAATTTGATAAGGATCCCTCCTACTAATTGCTTAGACCCCAAGACAAATATAAAGATTTTTTCCAAACCTCTTTAGTACCATAACATAATACCAATAAATGATTTATATTCTCATATTTTGATTCACAAATAATGCATGTCCATGGCCCTTGTCGTGTTCTCTTCTTACATATTTCCCATGTCATTAATTTGTTTGATAAAGCTAACCATAAACAATTCTTTCTTCTATTGGTACCTTAATCTTCTACATGGACTTCCACACCACACCCGATTCTCTTGTTGTTCTTCCGCAAACATTGCCTTATATCCTAACTTTGTGTATACCTTCCCTAAGCCTATTTTTGGACTTGATTATTTCATCTTACTCATCCCTCAATCTTATGGCACTCCACTAAAGTTTCTATACCAATTGATTCCAAATTTGTGCCTAGTTTCTATGTAACTCTAGACCAGTTGCCCTTTTCCATCCTTGTTTCCAACGAGATGATAAGGCTAGGTCTATTGCATCTGCTAGATAATGAATGCAATATGAATTAATGGTACCAATAATATGATTAAGTAATCGATATTGACCAACACATCCAACTTAGGAGACCCCCCAATCTAACTCTAGCTACATCACCAACTCTCCATGCCAACCATTTGCCTACCACTAGGAATGTTCTAACTAGGGCCTTTCAAAAATTAGAGGCTCCTACTATTGATTTTGTTTGGAGTTTAATCCAATCTTCAAGAGACAATGGCTCTATATATTTTTATGGCATAAATTGCTTCCACAACCCATCATGTTTCAATAGCTTGCATAAACTTTTTGCTATTAAGGCTTGGTCAAAAAATGAATATTCTTTAGGTCCCATCCCCCAACATCCTTTGGTTTGTTTAATGTACTCTAGTTTACTAGAGATATACTTTCTTGTTCAATCTTTCATGTCCATAACAAACTAAAAATTCATTTCCTTGTTTTTTTCTAGCACTCCTTTCGAGAAATATGTAATGCATGACAATATACAAGTATAGTCTCTAGAACTAATCTTATCAGTGCTAATCTACCATTTCTTGATAACCACATATGACACTAATTGAAGATTTTTTTTTTTTTTCTTCAATCTTTCCATAAAATCAATTCCAATCTTTGAACCTTCAATTGTTTGGTTTTAGCATGAACCCCAAGTATTTCACCCCATCATAAAAATAGGATATTTGAAAAATAAAAATTTGAGGTATTCTCCTTTCTTTCTATGTTGATAGGCCACTAAACATGATATCATGTCTAAGAAAATTTACTTCAATTTGAATTTCTCTGTAGCATAAGTAAAAAATTTCCTTATACTTCTCTACTTCCTTCTCATTACTAGCACCAAACAAAATGACATCATTCACAAATAATAGATGTGATGGAATTATATTTCTACCCACTTTTATCCCTTCTATACCTCCTTCCCTTCTCAACACTTTCACTACTCTACTTAGGCATTAAACTACCGGAAAGAAGATGAAAGGAGGCATGGGAAACCCTTGTCTCAACTCCCTTGAAAATGTAAAGAAACCTAGATGCAAACCCATTTATTAACATTGCAAATGAAATTGATGGAAAACAACCCATTATCTGATTTACCATTTGAAGACTCGTTTGAATATGAATTAGAATTAATTTGAAATATAACCATCTCACTCGTTTATATGCCTTAGGAAGGTCCAACTTTAGAACCACAGAAGACATTTTTTTTGTTTTTATTGAATAAAATCCTTTCTATGCCACCCCTACCGCATCATGAATACACCTATCATGCAAAAATGCAATTGTTTTTGTGACAATTTATGAGATTACTTTCTTTGATATGTTTACTATTAGTTTGGAAATTATTTTGTAGACTACATTCCATAAAGAAATAGGCATGTATTGTTCAAAAGACTTAGGATTATGTTTTTTTTGGGATTAAGGCTATAAAGGTTGAATTTATTGAACCTATGACCTTCCCCAATGTCCTTGATTCTTCCACCATCCTTATAAGGTCTTCTTTTATTAAATCATAAAATATTATATAAAACTATAGTGTTTATCCATTTGTACCTTGGATTTTTGCTTTATGGAAGGATTCCACTAAAACTTTAATCTCACCTTTAAAGACTTCTATTGTTATGTATTCATTCTACTCTTGATCTAGTAAATTAGGAAAGAAGGAGGTTATTTAAATGATTTCTTCTATGTTTTCTGTGCGAGGTTCTTGGTAGATATTATGGAAGTGAGTAACCCCCATCTCTGCAATCTCTGACAACCTTTTGACTTTGATTCCATCCTCTTTGCCCATATCCCATATTATGTTGTTATTTTTCCCATGCTGAGCATAGTTCTGAAATAATTTTGTAGTTTCATCTCGTTCTACAAGCCAAAGAGCTCTGCTCTTCATCCTTCATTTTGCTTCCTCCCACTCTAACACTTTTCTCTTTGATTCCTCTAACTTCTTTAACTATGTTTTTTCATCTTCTATAAATACCCCTTCCTTGTTTTGATAAAAAATATTTGCAGTGTAAGACTCTACCTCAATTAAATATTTTTGAGAGTTTTAATAGTTATGTTTTGGCCACTTAGCTATGAATTTTTTTATTGCTTTTACATTCTTTGCAAATTGATGCATTGTTGAGTTTTCACTAGAAGAATCAAACATAATACAATTTTGAAATGCTCATTCTCTAGTCATTTTGGATTAAATTTGATTAAGTTGGATTAATATCTATCTCTACCAATATATTTGCCACAACTTTGTTTTCTTTGGAAAAAATACTCTCCTCCAAATCAACAAAAGACCCAATATTATTACTATTTGTCATCAAAATATCTTTCTTCCATATTTCAAGTAGCGTGGCTGATAATTTTACCTAAATTAGCTAGATGGATTTTTGTTCCCATATTGGATCAAAGAAAGGATCCCATCACCTTGAAGCCAAAATGGTGGCTCCCTAGTACCATTTTTCTTCTAAAATATTTGTAGTGTCTACCCTAGACTTAAATTTAAGTGTGAGCCAACCCTTTTTTAAAACATGAAAATAAGGCTTGTACACTAGGAGTCCTACCACACATTATTTATATAAAATGATGGATTTTTCTCTAAAATAGGCCTACATAAAACCAATTTTTCAAATATTTTTGACTTGATGACATCACTTCCTCCATTGTTAATACCTCTCCCAGGGCCAACTTCACTCTTTCTTTGTGCACTCACACACACTTCCTCTTCCTTCATCTTAATGATAATGGCTACTATATCCTCCAATCATTCTTCCTATTTTATTGACTCTTAAAAACCCCTAGAGAACTTTCCCATGATTAGGTCTCATATCCTTCTCCCTTCTTCATGAATATAATTTCTCTCATATTCCTCTCTCATCTTCACTTAACATCTATCAATGGTTTCGGAGCACTTATAATGGACAAGGTTAACCCTGAAGCTAGAAGATCGCCTAAGTTTTCTATTATTTCCAAATGAGGATTGGAGCAGAGGACTATCTCATTAATCAATAGTGTCAACCCTGCACCACCTTCATTATTACTCCTACAATCCCTACTTTCTCAGAATCCCTCGATGTGCGTACCATCACTAATAGAACGCTTCCACCTCAATCTTGTACCTACAACTTCATTAAACCATCCTTTGACTTTTCTCAAAAACCTGTTGACAAAATATTTCCTTTTGGCTATAGTTTGTGTAAGTTTTTATCCTTCCACATAGAACTTCACAATACCAGGGTCAACTTTAGGGCCAAGGCTTGAGGGGGGAGCCAAGGAATTAGCATAGGTTAACTTCACCGAGTCAAAAACCACTTCATTATTATTGTTTAATGTTCTTGGAATTTCCATTGTTCTAGTAGTTCAACCCTACATCTGAAAATTGATTTTAAAAATTCATCCTTTGCCTCCTACGAGTAATCGATGAGTTCCTCTTCCTCGATCCTAGCCTCAACCATATATTTTTCACATATATTGTTAGATGTTGATGTTTCTAAAAGAAAACATAAATGAAATGATATATTTACATTACAGGTATATCGTTAGATGTTGATGTCGATAAAATAAACATCAATGAAATAATTTTTTTACATCACATGTCAAAATCTATATGAAACCCATTAGGAATGATGGAATCCTTATGCAATTTATTATTTTATAATTAGGTTAAGTGGTGCTTATTCTCAAGCACAACAAAACCTAGAATATAAATAATCTTATCTTTCCCTTCACAATGAGAATGGTGCCTCCCACTAGCATAATGGTTGATTAGTTGGAATGTGAGTATGCTTGTTCCTCAATTTCCCCCGTCCCTCTTTGCCAAACATAAAAAGGTCTCTCATTGGTACTACTCCACAATAACCATTTCAAATGCCTGTGATGCTTATATGTTATCACGTATTTTGTTGCGCATATGAATTATTGTTAATGTCCTTGATGATGCGAATTAGCAGTAATCCTATGCTTACTCTGAATTGTTTAGTTAAATCTGTTAATTAGGTTTAATATGCATGTTATATATATATATATATAAGTATGCGAATGTTCCACATGGTAGTGTTTCCTGGTAAGAGGGTTGAGCGCTGGGGATGTTACAAATTGGTATCAGAGCATGGTTACAACACTGAGCTTGGATGGGCCATGTTAGTGGAATTTGAAGCAAAAGTTTAGGAAAGAATTGTTGTCGAAGTAGACAAAATTCAATTTCAGATCCCAAGGTTTCAACGTTGAGACTGGATGGGCTAGATAAGTGGTCTTTGGACCCAAGGTTTCAAGAGGAGATTGTTTTTGGAGGATTAGTTTCGAACCTTAGGTTGTCTCTGAGTACCAAGGAGTTACTTGGTCATGTCACGAAGCTCAGGAGGAATAGCGGTAGAATAAAACTGCAGCCGTAGATCAATTGTGCGGAGAAGATCTAGACCGTCAAGTCCACGTCCAGACACTTAGGAGAGTGCACAAAAGAAATTAGATCTGGGCCATCAGATCTGAGCGTGTGGACCAATAGTCGTTGGATCCATGGAATTGCGCAAGGTTTAAAACCCTTTGGAGTTGCACAAAAGTGTGGATATCATGATATGCGAAGTCTCGATTTCATCAAGATTGTCGATTGGGAGGGATGCGTGGAGAGCGATCAACCTTTCGTTGACTCGTGACTTGAAAAGGTCAAAGGGAAAGTTCATGAAAATTCACAAAACGTGAATTTGCGATTAGATCACAACCATTGATCAAGGAGAGATCTGGACCGTTAAGTGTCCAGGAAGAATTTCGACATTTCAGGAGTTCGGCTGTCAGGAGAAGTGGGATGTGCTGATGCACAAACTCCCGAAGCCCAAAATCACGAAATCCTGAAGAGCCGAAGTAGTGGGTCGAGTTGATGTCACTTTGATGGATGTAGACCCATGGGATCTGTGCCACGTGCCAGTGGGCCCCGAAGGAAAAACAGACGTAGTAGGCCTGGATGGCGTCACCTGAGGTAACGTGGACCTTCTTAAGTACACCGCATGTCACCACTATGGTTGGTGACAACTGTGTTGTGGGCCTGGAGGCTAGAAAGGTCGGAAGTTTGGAAGTCAGAGGTTGGGAAGGAAAGCAAGTTTGAAAGCCTCAAGGACCTAAACCCGAAGTCCCGAAATCTTCGAAGATGGAATAATCTGAATGGATTTTAACCGTTGGATGTTGGGTAATCGTAGACCGTTGATCCACCCGATTTACACGAATTCGATAAATAAGAACTTCAAGAGATAGTTGTGTGTGCCTTAAACTCTTCGAAGGTCGAAGGCTCGAGTAGCACCTAGTAGTCTAGCACTTGGTCATGACCCTTGGTCACATGGGTAGGGACTAAGAAAGAGGGAGCTATTACCCGAAAGTACAGAGCCGAGCAGAGCTCGGAAAATTCGTGAAATTGAAACATTTTCTTAAATTAGATTGTTTATGAATGATGAAGGAATTGTCAAGAAACAAAGGCCTGACAAATTCTAGTCGTCTGCGCATTGTATTGCAGAAGGTTGATAAGTGCCATAACTGATTTGAATTGCCACAAAGTGCAAAGAAATGGAAGAGAAACATAATGCTTCCAGTTCAGAAAATGAAGCTCAGAAGAGATAGCGTAGAACTTTTGTATGTAGAGTGTGCATATCAAGCGCAATGAGTGCTTATAGAGGGAACTTGTTTTAAGTTCGAAAGACTCCAGCGTAATGAGTGCTTATAGAGGGAACTTGTTTTAAGTTCGAAAAGACTCCAATAGATGATGGAGGGTGCCGTGAGGGTACCTCGTGAAAAGTCTTTGAAAACACGTATGGGCCGGGTCCCTTTGAGACTGGTGTTAAAAGATCGGGAGAAATAATGCAAGTTCGCACGTAGAGCACAAGTGTGTGGCAAGGTGAAGTTAAATTTCATTAACAGAAGCTCGAGAGGGAAAACACCATCGAAGCCTTCAAAATATTAAAAATCCTTCAAGTTAGGGAGGAAGTCAAGTCCAAGAATTGATTCCAAGATATTTGGAAAGAAGTCATTGAGAAACTGAACGGATGGTAGGAATCCTAGGACGGAGAAGCGTCGATAGTCATGCACCGTTAGATATAGAAAATCTACGAGGAGGATAAGGGCTGAGAGTCATTCAACACTTGAAAACTCAGGAGAGGTAGCGAACCATCAATCTCAAGGAAGATCAATCGCTGATTCTTTCTACCTGGAAATCAAAATCTGGAGTTGGGAGAATGGAGAAGTTGCTCTCAAAACTCAAACGCGTGAACATCTGATTTGTGAGGAGAGATATAGACCATTGAATCATGGCGAGTGTGAGGCATTGATCTGACGAGACTTGAATTTCGCTACAGGAAGTCGGAAGTTGGAAAGGGAAGAGAACTAGTTTATGATTTCGCGAACCGTGAAGTCCCAATTCACAAGAAAAAAGGATCCATAGTTGATTATGAGGAGTCATGGAGTCATTGATCCGGACTACTGGATTTGTGAAAAACATAGATCGGAAGAAAAGAGGGGAACTACTTTTCAAAACACTGAAACGCGAATCTTCCATTCATGAGGAATTGATTTGGACCGTCAAACCTGAAAAGTTGTTGACCATTGATCTGAGGCAAATGGGGTTAGAGAGTTCAGACCTCGGGATAAAGGAGGAGAGCTAATCCTAAGTTCATGGTGGGTAAAGTCCCATAGTGCTCGGAAGTTGGTTCCCTAGATCCTAGCTAGAGGTCACGCCGGTGGAAGTTAAGAGAAGAGCTAGCACGTGATAGACTCTCATTTTGGATTTCGGGGATAGAAAGAGTCGAGGGTGACTCATATCAAACACCCGATACGCGAAATCAAACACACCTTTTGATAGGCACGCATTACAGCTCATGGTCAAGTAGAGCTTGTGCCCACCGCTAGTTCACGTGGGTAAGGTTTCACGCAAGGCCTGTGGATTTGTTTCATGGAGGTTCTAGTAGGGACCCAAGAGCTGCCCTAACTCTGAGAGTTGAAGATCCATCGACCAAGAGGTCACAGACCCTCACCGAGGTGGGGGAACTACGTTGAAAGTGCTCAGGGAAGGAATAAGCATGCATAGTGATTATAGAGGAGAGCACAAGAAGATTCAGGAACCCAAAATTGTAGACTTTTGGAATCAACAAGGAAAAGTTTTATAGGAAGAAAGAAATTGCAACACTGCATGTTAAGTATGTTATGGCATGATTATGTCAACCAAAGGAAAGAATGCTTGCATGTTTGAAAGTGTTGTTGGTGATGCTGTTGCATAAAAAAGGAAGAAATGTAGAGATGAAGTGTTGGTTGGTGTCTGATAAAAGAAGGCAAGAAATCTTCTAACGCTATCACTTCTCGTGTAGTATTAAATTTATTAATGGCAACCATGCAAGTAATGAGTTTTATTACTCTTTTGCATAATTGTTGAAAGGAAATTTAGGCAAGAATTTCTTCATCCGTAGTTATTTTATAAAAATCACATGATTATATTATTAAATTCATACCACTGGATGTGGTAAAGCTACCGAGGTCAGGATATTCAAGTCTTTAGAAGCCTGAACAAGCATTAACTGACAAAATAGAATGTCATGTTAATTTGGTTATGGGGTAGTGCAACCAAAGAATTAAAGATAAAAAACTCAAGCTATAGGAATAAATGCCGCTAAGCTAGTCATGTATGAGACCGACTTTATTGGATGTGGAAAGGTTATGAGCCACATAAGTACTAAAAGCTTCCTACTTCTAAATAAAACTTGGACTACAACCCTTTTGCTAACACTAATGAACACCACGTAATTATATTCTTGGTGTAGTGTTTTGGTAAAAAAGGAAGGCATCCACTAATTGTGTTAATAATAGAAGGTGTGTGGAGAATGTGACAACACATTGGCCATAATTCCAACTTATGGATGGTGAGATACATGATTGAGATAAAGAGTATTATGTAATTCAATGTAGGGTTCACTAAATAAGTATGCATTGAGAATTGCACCGCTGTAAGTGATATAATTGTATACTAAATGTAATGGTTGAACGTGGTTTAGGCACATGCATATATATTATTTCATGGAAATAATTGTTACAATAAATTAAAATGTTGTTACTCCGCGAAGTTGAGGACATTTCACAGAGGTGTTAGACATTGCAACATGAAAGCTGCAAGTCAAGTAGTCAAATGAGCAAAGACTAAGAGAAAATTTCATGTTCATAAAATTGAAATAATAAACTTATAGTTGTTAATTTATGAACATCCATATGCATAGAATGACGAGTCATTCTATTTGGTCAAGTTGTTTGGCAATTCAATTGAATCCGTTAGGTGCAAGGAAAATTGGCATTGCATAAGATGTTGTACTATGTTGAATTGCTGATTTCGCCATAAAATAATTCATTAATTCGAGTTGGTCGTGATGCAAGATGAAGTCTTTACAGAAAATTGTTGTATGCGCTTGGTGCCCGTGGAAAATCACAAGGATGGTCATATTCATAATATATAAGTAATACAAGATGAATCATGAAATAGAATGTCATGTTTTGGGATAAAAGTTGAATTTCCTTCGAACTAATTGGAGTTCCTAAATGAATTATTTTATGTTCTCTCAAGATAATTGCATGTGGTTGATGCAAATGAGATGATGTTGATAAAAGTTAAAATGTTGACCACAAAGAGTATCTCGGGAAAGATGCTTCTTGAAACCTTTGAGGCGCTTGGAACTCCCCCTCGAGCCATGATGCCTTAAGAGTTCCTCGGATCCTGCCCAAGGCTTCGGCCCAAGGAAAGGGAGGTGTAGCAATCAATGGACTATGCTTCAGAAGGTGTATACTCCCAGTGGGATAGGTAATGTGGGGAAATGTAAGAGGAGACCTATTGAGTACCGAGGTTTGAATGGTTGAGTGCTGTCAAGTTTGGTACCTTGGTTTAGACCATGTGCATAAGGATTGTGGACCATAGCTATCCTGGGAAGCCATTGCCCCGATGGAATCATAGCCCCGCTCAGGAGTGGAAGGTCTTCTCAATCAATAGATAATGCATAATTTATTTATAGTATGTTGTGTATGTTGTATACAAGCTATAATGATATTAAATTTGTTTGTATATAATATTATATATACATTGTATATATGCTTTTACCTGCATCCATGACTAGACATAATGTGTTTCATATTTCATCTCTAAGAAATATATATACATGATGCCAATCATGTAATCAATTGAAATGCGATTCAAAGTTGAGCAAGAAGGTGTCTCTTGCAAGTAATAACGGCACATATTGGACCTAAGAGCAAAACAATAACTCTCAATCGGTTTTGGAAGAGCAAACAACTTCGAATCGAGCCATAGGGCTTGTAAAGGTCCAGTGGACCTGGTACGGTCCTGAGGACGCGACATGGGAGCATGAGGATGCTATGCGGGCAGAATACTCGTATCTTTTTTAAGATTTTGGAAATCTTGTGGATGTTGTGTAAAGAGTTGCACTGAGGACAGTGCAAAATAAGGGGAGGGGATTGTAATATCCCCCTGTAGAGCCCCAGTTGTAATTATGAATTGTAAACATATTTGATAGGCTGGTGAGCCGAGTTATAATCAGCTAGGAGGCTTATGTGGTGATTAGGCTGGAGAGCCTAGGATGCTAAGTCCACGAGCCTATTTTGTATATGTAATTATGAAAAATCATTAATAAATATATACACATAGCTGCATGCAGACTGACCACGAAGAAAGAGTGATGGGGGACTAAGCTTCCACATAATGGGTAAGGGAGAGGGGGTTGAGAGGTAGGAAGAGGGGCTAAGCTTGAGGGCTTAAGTCCTTAAGAATAATATTTTATTATTATTCTAAAACCATGTGAAATTTATGTTTTATCCTAAGTCCTCGGAAGGATAGGTGACTCCAAGGGGGAGGAGCGTTCTTCATGGATGACATGTGTCAGCCCAAGCACATGCAATTTAACCCAAGAAATGAGCAATGTTGAGGGTTCGACCTCCCATTCTCCATCTTCCGTCCGAAATCGCGGGTGTCCATGATTGACCTCTGTTTCGGTGTTTGTTCTAGGGAATCCTTACCTGAACCGTTAAGTCTCTGCGTGGGATCTCTATACACCCTCACGCATCCCCGAAACCTAAGACGTGAGTCTGTCCTGTATTGTTGGTTGGGGAAAACCGAATGTCCCATAATTCCTGAGCCTTGTTATGCTGTAGCATCTGTCTGTCACCAGTTTTGGGAAGCCCGTGTCTGTGTTTCCAGTGGACTGTTGTGGTCGCGTAGTGCTTGATTGCGTGTGGCTTGTTGACCATTGTATGTTCGTGTGGAGCCTCGTGGTTGCCCGACTATGTTGGAAATCGAGTTGAAGGAAACAAGTTGTCTGGCATGTGTGTAACACTCTCTCCGGGTGAGGGAAGTGGTTGCGGTTGAAGAGGTAGGTTGCCAATCCTGTGAGCGACTCTCTCCAAGTGAGAGAGTGCACGGAGGAAGTGAGAACTCCTGGAAGGGTTCATGTAGCTGCCACAGAGCTCAGAGACTTCCAGTCCGGTCTGTTGATGAAGCCCAAGGCAAGGGAGGTTAGTAGCTGAAGGACTGTCCGAGTGACAGTGAAGGTGTATACTCCTGGGGTGGGACAGGCATGTGGGGAATGAGGGTCTGTGATTAGTGGGCATAATTGACTCCTGGGAGAGAATCCTTCCTTTGTAATTGTGTGTCTTCTCGTTGACCTTGCCTAGCCTAGGATTCCCTGTCCGGTGGAGCTTAGTCCCAGCTCGGGGGTGACCTACTGCTGAGAGTGATGAACAACGCGGTCTAAAGCTGGGAGGTTCGTGGAAGGTCTACATGCAGTTGGTGGAATTACTACAGTTTCAAAGATAAGTATCAGTTTGTGCTTAATATTATGTTTTGCATGCCTGTGATGCTTATATGTTATCACGTATTCTGTTGCGCATATGAATTATTGTTAATGTCCTTGATGATGTGAATTAGCAGTAATCCTATGCTTACTCTGAGTTGTTTAGTTAAATATGTTAATTAGGTTTAATATGTATGTTTTATATATATAGGTACGAGAATGTTCCGCGTGGTAGCGTTTCTCGGTAAGAGGGTTGAGGGTTGGGGATGTTACAGTTGGTCATGCCCGTTGGTTTGAAAAATGGTCCAACAACTTTTATGAGGATGATGGATGATATCCTGTGACCTTTCACCAATACTTTTGTAGTGGTGTATCTGGATGACATCCTCATATACAAAAAGACTTGGGTGGAACACTTGCAACATATTCAACAGGTTCTGCACACCCTGTGACAACACAAACTATATGCAAACTTGAAAAAATGCTCCTTCGGCATGGACAGGGTGCATTACTTAGACTACATCATTGATAAACATGGTGTGCATGTGGATCTAGCCAAGATCCATGTCATCCGTGACTGGCCAACCTAAACCACATTCACTGAGCTTTAGAGCTTCTTGGACCTTGACAATTTCTATCACAAGTTCATGTTGGGATTCTATCATATTGCATGGGCCCTCAACCAAGTAACCAGGGGTGGAGGTAAGGAAAAAATTGTGTTTGGCCGATCCCGACAACAAGACTTTGATGCCTTGAAGAAACATTTGTGCTCATCCCCAATAATTTCATTACCGGACCTACAACATCCCTTTGAGATCGAGACAAATGCTTCAGACTATGTCGTGGGCACCATTCTCACTCAACACAACCACCCCGTGGTGTATCATAGTGAGACACTATCATATGCTTCCCGTAAGTACCCTACTTACGATAAAGAAATGTACTCCATTGTGCAAGCATGCTGTGAGTGGAGGCATTACATTTTGGGGAAGGATACAATCATCCACACTGATCACAAGCCACTACAGTTCATGCAGACCCAAGGCAAATTGTAGAATGACCGCCATCAGAAGTGGTCCACATACTTACAATAGTTCCACCTCAACATCAAGTATAAAACAGGAAGTACCAATCAAGTTGTTGAATTCCTCAGCCGACCTCCAGTCACGACACTCACCACGATGCTAGAATCTTGCGGCCATGAGACCTCCGGATGGCTCCACCTTTATGAGACAGACCCTGACTTCTCCACCACCTATCAAATGTTGGGAGAAAAATCAGTGGTCGTTAATTTCCATATTGAGGACGGGTTATTGTGCCATCTGGGCCATCTCTGCATTGCATCAAGCGAGCGTGCAAAGATGATTTGGGAAGCTCACTACATTCGGTTGGCATGACACTTTGGTGTCGAAAAGACAGTGGTAGTGCTGCAGAAACATTTCTACTGGCCGAAACTTCGACAAGATGTCGACAAGTATATCAGGTCTTGCACCGCATGCACTATTTACAAACTGACCACTGAGAAACATGGCATGTACACCCCTCTTCTTACTCCTGACAAGTCATGGGAATCCATCTCAATGGACTACATGTCGGGCCTCCCATCCACCAAGAGGGGCAATGACTGTGTTTTTATGGTTGTTGATCGCTTTTCCAAGATGGCGATTCTGGTCACCTGCAAAAAGAACATCACTACAGAGGCCACTGCCAAGATCTTATTTGAACGCGTATGGGTACACTTTGGGATCCCACAAAATATTGTCTCAGATCGGGATAGTCAGTTCCTCATCACATTCTGGTCAATCCTCTGGTCACTGCTGGATACCAAGCTCACCAAATCCACTACCTTCCACCCCCAGACAGAAGGCCAAAATGAGGTCGTCAATCAGATGATCGTACATATCCTGCGCATGTACAATTCCAATCACCCTCACACATGGGATGAGAGTCTTCCCTATGTCCAACATAGCTACAACCGAGCCCTGCATAGCTCAACTGGCCACAACCCCTTTCAGGTGGGGTTGGGATTCCAACCATTGGGCCCCATGAATGTTGCACTACCCCTAGCGACTACCTCAACCGACTCGTCCCCTGCTCCACCAGAAGCTGACAAAGCCACTTGGTTCATTGAGCGGATCCAACACATCCACTAGTAGGTTCAGGATATTTTACAAAAGTCCAGTGCCAAGTACAAGCAACACCATGATCAACACCGGGTGCCACATAAGTTTCAGGTGGGTGACAAAGTTTGGTTGCACTTGTAGAAAGAACGCCTTACAAGGCCCCATCGGAAGCTTCACCCACTCCAGTATGGGACATACACCATCACCAAGGTTGTGGGTGACAATGCTTTTGGACTCAACATTCCCCCTTTCCTTCCCAGTCTTCAACGTGGCTCTCCTTCAACCATATTTCCCACCATTATTGGACACCTCAGAGATAGCAGAGTAGTTGACACCAATAGAGGTCAACCCTGCCTGCATGCAACATGCATCTAGTGATCATATTGTGGACACACAGATCAAGGGCACCCGACAACAAAGGATCCAACTTTATCAATTTGTCAAAGCAGGGCAGCTCCTGCACCGAGGCAAGTGGCTCACCCAGGGCCAAATTCAACAAAACTTTCTTCATCTGATGGGGGAACTTAACGCAATGGATCCAATTGCTTCCTAAGAGGGGAGGATTGATCCAGATGGATGTTAGTGGCTTCCCACCTATTCCAACTAGTTCATTTTGGCAGTTTTCCAGTTTGGCAGTTTTTTTCCTAGTTTTCGGGTCCCTGACTTGCGGGGCCATTTTGAGGCCATAAACAACGTTTTTAGGGCTCGCCACAGTCATAAATGACCTTTGATAGATAGAAAAAAAATGTGTAGTCCTCGTATAGACCTTTCCAACTGGCTATCGTGCGCCTAAAACGAAGATCGTATGTAAAAGTTACGACACCGGGAAGTTGATGTACTAACTTACCCAAACGGGGCCCACATGACTTATGCACGCTTCATCTCCTAGGGTTATGTTTTTGGATGTCTAAGGTTTTTGACATTCCTGTTTATTGTAAAAATGGCTTCATAACCTCATTGTTATAATATTCTTGTGAATGAGCCCAGTCGTCACATCTCTTCTTAGAGATAAGCCGCCACCATTCCAACAAACTTATTTTCCGTTGCATTTTACAGTTTCATCTTATTTCCTTATTGAATAGAAAACTCGTTTTATTGTATCTATGTTATTCTGTGTTAAGCATCTTTTGATAATCCGTATTCATTTTGTTTTGCTCATAAAACCCGGATCTGAGGATTGTGAAAATTGATGGACTACCTTTTTTTCCTTACTTTTCTTTTTCACTCATTCATTTAGCCAACATATTGATTAAAGAATAACGAAGATTATAACAACACTAATTTCTTTGCATCATGCAATGAGGTTAAATTGGTCTGCATTACGTAAATGATGTCTCTTATGTTTCCCAAAAGGAGAAAACAAGAAAATATACATGTAGCAGAGAGGTTGGATTTTGTGTCATTAGTATATTAATGTTTAAATCAAACTCCTTAATGGGTAGGGAAAATTATTTAAAGAATATACATGCATAGATTCCTATGACCATTTATTCACATGCATCCAATGATAATTCATTACAAAGTCCTTCCACCATGTAGATTTTTCATGTCTTTGTCAAAATCCTTGATTTCTAATGAATTTTTTTTCAAATACTTGATTTTGGAAAGTCCTAGATTGATGGGAGAATACATGTAGCAAGTTGACATCGGAGAGTTAATGGAGGATATGTTGATCCTTGTAATGATTTGGTAATTGTATACAATACTTTAGATGTGAGATCTTCTTGTGTTACATATATGGAACTAGGCATCAAATAATGAGGAGGATTGATATCATTAAAAGGGAACACATATGTCATTATAGATTTTGAAGAGTGCACACCAATCTAGTTTGAATACACTTATTCAGAACATGAACTCCCCTACTACTTACTAAATTCTAACCATGTTTATACCTAATTTTAACCCTCCCCACTATCTATATGTTTTTAATATATTAAATATACCTCTTGAACCTAATATACTAAGTAATATATTGCTTTCATTTTTTAGAATTTTAAATCCCCTTCATTCTAAATTACCTAATATTACCTAATTATCAAACTTTGTGATTCTAAATTTATCCTATAGCACCAAGTGATACCGACTTGGTGTAACTACTTTATACTTAGCACTTTAAATACAATTTTTCATTATTGCAAAATATTTTGGTTAACTTAGCATAGAAAAATGAAATAAAAAAAGGAAAATTAATTAATAATTATGTCGTTGATCAATATTACTATGCCTAGAATCCAATGTCTAATATAGTTTGGGTTACCTTGTAAGATATTTTATTAAAAGGAAGTGGTTCCTCTTTAATCTCTTGTTCCCTCTCACAAGACTATTGATTTAAGAGTATATTGTAAAATTTCTCTTCCTTTATTATTAATTCTTTAATCCTAAATATAGTTAAATTTATATTTATATGTATAATATTTTGTTGGTATAATTGAATAATTTGGAAATAAAATATTATTTTTTTTTGGTTTTTATAGGTTAATAATTTATGAAGTTTGGTTTAGTTATAAATGTTTTGGAAAATGGATTTAATATCTTTGTAATTATATTTCAAAAAATGTTATCTAATTATGAATATTTTCACAATAAATTTTATAGGAATTTATTCTTTATTTTTACAATAATTTTTTTCACATAAAAGAATAAATTTGATTTTTAATTATGACTAATTATTTGTTTGTGTGTATAATTTTGTATTATATTTTACTTTATATTATATGATTATAAAACACATATTAAATTGTTCAACGCGTATATTTTTTTGTTAGAAAGTTGTTGCAACCTTATTATTCAACATAATAATACAAAAATAACAAAGTTGTTATCCTAGAAATTGTCCAAAATTTGGAGCTTATTGTATAGAGAAACAAAACATTCATCGTAGAGGATTTGGAAAGCTACTACTTGTATAAATTATGTAAAAAATACCTAATATCAAATATTATCTATGAAACATTAAACATAAGTGCTAAATAAATGAATGATGGATGTAAGGTTTCTATTGTTTCTTTATGTTGGCTTGAAAGTTCTAATCTACAACCAACATTTCCACATCCTCCTGCTATTATTGATCAATCTCATCTCCCTTAACCTCCTCCAATATAAATCCAATAAAAAACTTGGCATTTGAGGTAGCTAAAGTAGGATTTCTGACCAAACTTACAACCATTTATCAAATATCAACACACTGTTAGCCTCATAATCCTAAAGTTCTATAGTCTAAGTATTTTCTAGTTTAAATGTTTTTAGAAATTAGTTTATTCTAGTTTGTTAGGATAAGGACACTTAGCTTCTATGTAAAGGATGCCTATAATACTCATGTGATTATGTAGTTGGTTGTTCTTCTAGATTTTAGTTTAGAGTTAAGCTATATAAACAAGCTCCTTCTTCAAGTAAAGTTAACAAGTTGATTATGAATCCTCACTTCAAATTGTAATCACTTTTTCCTTATTAATAAAATTATATGCCTAAAAACACTTTGTCAGCGGGTTTGCTGTCAAAACATGGTTGAATCTTCTTCAGGAAAATAGATTGACAATAGATAATTTTGGGATTTCTTTGATACTTGGTGCGAATCCTATCTTTGAGGTTGGATAACGCGCATCAATTTTATATTTCCAACAACACTAAAAAGTTTCTCCAGTTTTTTGGATAAAGTAAATCATTTGGAAGATTTTCTGCAATAAAAGTACAGGGCTGCAATGGGTGTAGTCGCCTCACTTTCTTCCCATCATACATCACAAATTGGGCCTCTCTAGTTCGAATTGGATTGGAGTTCTCCTTCACACTCATTAATCCAGCCACGACTCAATTTTTGTACATAGCCCAAAAGAACTCCAACTTTATGGTATTGTATTTGTTCCAAAATCTCCACTTGTCCACGTTTTTTTTCATTGTTTACTCTTTATTGTGCTTTAAAAAAATGACATTCCATGCACTAAAGGACGATTTTGGCTCCCCTTCCAAAACAATTTATTTTAAAATGTATATACTTTTTGAGTGACATATAAATCACTTCATAAAGTATAAATTTTAAATCTTGGCTTATGAAAGACATGGATTATGATTAAGCTATGGAGTGATAAGAAGTTATGACTTTATGTAATGCTATTTTTTGGAGTGATAAGTGAATAATGTTTTTTTAGAAAAGGAAAGTTATTTTTTGTATTCAAAGATTTGAGTTGTAATTTTTTAGTCATTGATGATTTTAGCTTAAGGAGAGGCATTTATTTTTATTTGTAAAAGGTTATAAGTCTTGTAAAAAGGGTTAAATTTCAAAAGTTTTGATTGTAACTTTGAAGTTCAGAAGTTGAGAAGAGTTTAGTGAAATATTCTCTCAAATTCCATTACCAACGAGACTTTTAAAGGGTCAAGGCAAAGCTCTTAAAAGTTCTCTTTTTGTGTGGATTGTGTACTCTTTCTTTCTGGTGCCTTGTGTCTCTCTTTTAGTGTTTTGAGGATTATTCAGTGTGGTGGTGTGATCATTAACTTGCAATTCTTGCAATAAGTCAATCTACCATAATTTCTAAATTAATCAATCTATTTATAGAATCAGATAAGTTAGATGGACCCAAGAATTACAAATCTTGGAGTCGGGACATGCAGAACACTTTGATCTATAATGAATTATGGCGTGATATTTGTGATGGTGATACTACTCCAACTAAGCCAACTGACACTACTTCTTTAGCTAAATGACATTTGGAAGATGAAAAAGCACTTGCTTTGTTGCGTTCTTTTGTAACTGAACAAATGTTTGTACATATTGAGAATTCCAAAGATGCATGGTCTGCTTGGAATCCATTCAAGAGGGTTTTTGATACTCTTGCTGCATCTCATAGAGTTAATCTACAAATGAAATTGATTAAACAAAGATTAACAGATAATGTTGATGTATTAGAATACATTTCAAGGATTAAGAAAATTCATCAGGAAATCATCAAGGGTGGTTTTCCTAAACTTGAAGATAGTTCTCTGGTCTCCATTGTGATAAATGGCTTGCCTCAATCTTATACGAATTTTATTGAGACTTTGAAAATAACTGATAAGTTATCAATTGTGACCTTTGATTCACTTCGTGAATTACTGACTCAACATAGTAAATCATTTGGAAGCAAAAACAATCAGGAGAAGATCTTCTTTTCACTAAAGCTAAAAGTTCTAAAGGAAGAGGAAAAACAAATTTTGGAAATTTTTAGAATTAGTCTTCTAATCATGGCCATGGCATAGGTCGTGGTCAAGGTAGAGGTCGTAGAAATTTTAATCAACAAAATTTTCAAAGTAATCCTCCCAATAATAATGGACATTCAAGAAGAGGCATAAATTTCAGTCAAGTGAGATGTAAAAGATGTTTAAAGATGGGGCATTATGCATCAAATTGTCTTACAAGCARTGATCAATTGCTAAAGTTTAAGCAAACATCAAATTCAAATTCTCAACAATCAGCTCAATATGCATAGGATCAAGATTACCAGGATGAACAATATGAATATGTTTTCATAATAGTTCAAAAAGAAGATTCATTTGAAAGYGATCTGATATTGGACACAGGGGCTACTCAACATATGACTTATCCCAAAGACTATTTTTGGGATTATCAAGATGTTCAAATAAATCCCATCTATTTGGATGATGATACAACTCATATACCTCAAGGAAAAGGTTCAGTGAAAGCCTTTCTCCCCAGAATTGGTGAAAAATGGATTTCAAATGTTTGGTATGTACCAACTTTTAAGAAAAAAATGTTATCCTTAGACACAATCCGACAAGATGGACATCAAATCATCATGCAAGATGGTTTGGTCAATATTAATTCAGAGAAGGATAACTTGAAAACAATAATGTCAGGATATGAAGATGGAAAATTGCTAAGAATGAAGGGAAAAGTTATCCCAAGAAAGAATGATGTTGAAGCAACAATGAATTTCGAAATGTCTTCATTCAGCTTATGGAATTTTTGATTTTCTCACTTAAACTTTGATAGTCTCTTGAAACTTAAGTCCCAATATTTGGTAAAGGGTTTGCCAACATTCAAGAGAGAAAATTCTAAGTGTGAAGCTTGTGTTTTTGACAAGCAAAAGCGAGAAGCTTTTCCAACCAGCTCATGGCGAGAAACAAAGTATTTGTAGTTGATTCAAAATGATATATGTGGACCAATGGAAGCTTCTTTCGATGGATGTCAATACTTTATATTGTTCATTGATGACTACACTAGAATGATATGTGTGTAATTTTTAAAGGCAAATTCTAAAGCTTTTGAAAAGTTTGTAAATTTTCAACATATGGTTGAAAATGCAACAAGAGAAAAGGTTGCATCTTTGAGAATAGATAATGGAGGAGAATTCAGTTCAACTGAATTCAATGGTTATTGTTGAGACAATGGAATTCAAAGGCAACTAACAAATTATTACACTCCACAACATAATGGAGTTACTGAAAGGATGAATAGAACTCTCATGGGAATGACAAGATATATGATGCAGTTTAAAGGGTTGAAAAAAAAATATTGGGCTGAAGCAATCCATACTGTAGTCTATCTCAAAAATCGATCACCTACATCAACTTTAGAAGGAAAAACACCTTATGAAGCTTGGTACAGTTTTAAACCCAAGGTAAATCATCTTAGGGTTTTGGCTCAACATGTTATGGTTTAGTTCCTAAGGAAAAGAGGACTAAATTAGAAAACCGAAGAATGAAATGTATCTTCATTGGATACTCTGATGAAAAGAAAGGGTATAGGTTGCTTTCAGATGGAAAATTTATTAATAGTAGAGAAGTAATTTTTGATGAAACTGAAAGTGACAGTTCTGATCAGATCAATCAACTCCTTAGTCATTTAGAGAAGAAAAACACTAAGATTAAAGGTAAGTTGAACAAGTCAAAGCAAAAATTTTGGTTTGAAAAAGACTTTGTTTCTTTAGAAGACATCTCTTCATAAAAAAATTCTTCTGATTCATCTGATAATGAAACTACAAAAGAATCTTCTGATACTGAATCTTCAAAAGAATCTTCTCCAACATCAGATACTTCAGATGAAAGAAGAGCCTCATTTTTTGAAAATCCTCTTTTCAATAATAATGGTGATTCAGATCAACAATCCCCTCATCATAAGAAGCCAAAGTGGACCGAACAACTTATCAAAGATGTTCATTCATATGAAATTAAAAAAACATGAACTAGGGGATCGCCAAGAGAAGAAGATAATTTTGCTCATGCTTCCATTGAACCTACTTATTTTGCTAAAGCAATTGGACATAAAGAATGGCAGGAAGCAATGATTAATGAATATTATTCAGTACTTGAAAATGGGACTTGGAACTTAGTTGATTTTCCACATGATCTTAAGCCCATCGGTTGTAATTGGGTTTATCAATTAAATTACAATCCCAATGGTAAAATTGACAAGTACAAAGCAAGATTTGTTGCTAAAGGTTTTGCTCAACATGAAGGAATTGATTATGAAGAAACTTTTTCACCCACATATAAATGGAATACTATTAGAATGGTTATCAATTTGGCTGCACATAATGGTTGGAAATTACATCAAATGGATGTCAAAAGTGCCTTCCTGAATGGTGATCTAAAGGAATATATTTTCATGACTCAACCACATGGATTAGAATTAGAAGGACAAGAACATAAAGTTTGCAAACTTGTGAAGGATTTATATGGCTTGAAACAAGCTCCTTGAGCTTAGTATGCAAAAATGGATGATTACCTACGAAAGGTGGGTTTTCAGCGAAGTGAATCAGATGATACATTTTGTTTGCAAATGCAAGAGAAGAACATGGTAATACTTGTACTCTTTGTTGATGACTTAATCATAACATGAAATAATGAAGCTCACATCAAATAGGCTAAGGAAGAACTTAAAGTAGGGTTCAAAATGACTGATTTAGGGAAACTTCATTATTATATTGCAGTTGAAGTATCTCAACATCCTAATCAAATATTCCTTAGTCAAACTATGTATTCCAATGAATTGTTAAATAAATTTGGCATGGAAGATTGTAAACCTTCTCTTACCCCCATGGATCATAAATTGAAACTTTCAAAATTTGAAGGGGGGGGGGGATTGGTAAACAATACAAAGTACAAGAAATTGGTTGGAAGTCTCATTTATTTGACAAACACTTGACCAAATTTGTCATATTCAGTCAGTATAATTTCAAGGTTTATGAAGGAACCAAGGGAAATCCACTTGAATTCAACAAAAAGGGTATTGAGATACATTCAAGGTACAAAAGATTTTGGTCTTCTCTACAAAAGAAACAAAAAATTTACACTTGTTGGATATTCAGATGTTGATTTTGCAGGTGACATTGATGATATAACATCCACTTCAGGATATTTAATGAATATGGGTTCAACAACAGTATCTTGAAATTGCAAAAAGAAGACAACAATTGACAATTCTTCAATAGAGGCAGAGTACATATCAGCTTGGGAAGCAACATATGAGATTGTATGGCTGCACATAATTTTCCAAGATCTTGGTGAATCTCATAAATCACCAACTACTTTATTGATCAACAGTCAGTCAGCAATAAAGATGGCCAAGAATCTAGTATTTCATTCAAAGACTAAACATGTCGACACCAAGTACCATTTCATTAGATCACTCATCATCAAATACATCATCAAGCCTCAATTTTGTCCATCTTAAGATCAAACTTAAGATATTTTTACCAAACCTATGGGTATAATAAAGTTCACTAAATTCAGAGATGAACTTTGTATTTGTAAAAATGAACTTTCGGATTAAAAGGGGGATTGTTAGCCTCATAATTCTAAAGTTCTATAGTCTAAGTATTTTCTAGTTTATTTTTTTTTAGAAATTAGCTTGTTCTAGATTGTTAGGATAAGGACACCTAACTTCTATGTAAAGGTCACCTATCATACTCATGTGATTATGTGATTGATTTTTCTCCTAGATTTTATTTTAGAGTTGAGATATATAAACAAGCTCCTTCTTCAAGTGAGGTTAACAAGTCGATTATGAGTCCTCACTTCGGATTGTAATCACTTTTTCCTTATTAATAAAATTACGCGACTGAGGAAACTTTTTCAACACACACTTAGCTTTAATATATTCTATTTTCCTCTTTTGACTACATAGGGTTTCTAGAATGAAGGAATATTTAATGTTTCTAGTTTCTTCTTGGGAATGCATCCTACTAATAATAGAGAAAACCAAATTCCTATTTTCACTGATAAAACATTTCAGCCTCTTCAGAGCTCTATGAATTTCAATGGCCTCACACAATGGTAATCTTCTATAATACCCATGGTCCATTTTAAATGCACTACTTAACACATATAGAAATCCCCTACCACTTATCACTACTAAGAATATGCCATAAACATTAACTAGTCTCCTTTCGAACATTCCCTTAAGTAATTAACAATAGAACATAAAACTACTAGTTTTAGAGTTTGTTCCACTAGCCTTTTGTTTTCTAGTGCAACTAGGAAGGTGCACCGAAGGCTTTATAAGTAGTATACGAGATAAAATTCCAAGTTGCTATAATAGGAAATGACTCACACCAAAACAAATAAACCTCCAAACAGGGAAACCAAAACTGGAACCATGAAGCCACCAAACATGGTTGAGAAAACCAGGATTCCACTAGAGCAAACTAGAATTCTACTAGAGTGAACTAGAATCCATATCAATACCAAAGGAAAATCCCCAATTCAAACCAGGATGACACACAAAAAGAAACCACATAGTAATAATCCACATAGTCTCCCAAAACTTCAAACCTAAATCCAAATCCATTATATCATCTACATTAAAACTGAAAAATGAGTGTAATTGATGAATTTGCTCCCACATTAAATGCATATTGTGTGAGGGTACCATGAAGGTAATCCACCTTGGTCACCATGTTTCATGGTTAATTTTCCCATATCAATTAATGTTCTATTTGTCTCTCATGCAGTTCCAATACATCACTATGAGTTATAAATTAAGGCATGGGGGATGTAGACACCACAATTTTTATGATTAAGGCACTATAGTCAAACTGAGTGGTCAAGTTGGCTATTTGATCCACATTTTGGTTGAGATGCATTGGGATATGATAGTATTCAATGTTGTCAAAATTACTAACTTCCTTTATTATTGTTTCACAATTCTTATGATTTTTATATCACTTAGAGAGGAGGATTTGAGCATCAATTTGATAACTATTGATCAATTTAATAAGTATTTTGATATATATAAATTTCTTCAAGAATCATCATCCCTTGAAGTAGAGCCAATTCCTTTGCTTGATTATTTGATTCTCTACCCACATTCAAAGTTATTTATTGATTCCATTGGAATCTAGAACACCCCCTCCCACACCTACCATCCMAAGATTAAATTTCAAAGAACCATAAAAAAATAATAAATTATTTCCTTGGGATCACTTCCATCTCAAAAACGCCTATTCCCCTAGTCGAATTTTCCAATTCACTCCAAGGGAGGGGATTGGAACAAATCTTGCCAACAAACCTCYGAGCCAATCCTACTCTTCCTGTTCAAACATCCCAATGTTGTTACTTTTCATCCCTTTGATTTGAATTAATTTAGTTGGTGGACCATAAGACTTATTAGCAACAGTGTTGGGAATTATATGGATCCTTTAGAGGATAACCTTATTTCTTCCAAGCCAAATCTCCCAACATATAATTTTTGGCATTGCAAGCCACACTCTTTTCAAAAGTGGTTTTTTCAAGAAATTTCAAGAGTATTTTTATGCCATATTGTGAATATATCTCTCCACGATTCAAGGAGGATAATCTTGTGAGAAATTTCTTCAAAGAAATAACTTCAAATCTGTGTTTAAAATGAACATTAAAAGAACGAGTGCCTCCATGTTTCAATTGCTTTGTTGCATAGGGAACATCTAAATTGTCCAACTATTCTTTATCTTTGAATATTCTATTCTATTAAAAGTTTCCCATTGACCATGATCCAACATAAAATATTGATTTAAGGAAACACATCCCCAATCCAAATATGATGCCAAATGCATGAACTAGGTGGCAATGACAGTTTAAGGAGTAGGAAATTGTATCCTAATTTGATTGAGAATATGAGTCCTTTGTAGATGCACCATCTTTCATAAAAAATAGATCAGTACACAGGAGCACATCCCTAAATATTTAAGAAAATAAATTCTATCACTAGAGTGATATGAGGAGGAGGTGAAAGGCCCTTCTATCCCAACCATCAATTTTATCAAGAACATCCCAAGAAGATAGATAAAAAAGGGTTGTAATCCCTTTCCCCACCATCCAATAATTTAGTTTAGATAGATCTTGATTTGTTCCCAATGGAGGTTTCCCCATAATAAAATCAATCCATATTTAATAAATTTTCCATTTCTGGAGATCTAGGTTAATTTTGATTGAATTAAGGGGGACACAACCTTTCAAAGTTTCCAAATATGAGATCCTTTCACTCTAGCTAGAGTGGAATCCAGACATCGTTTCCTACAACCATGAAAATATTTCTTTTCCATGACATATTTCCACCACTTTGTTCGTCTCGAAACAAGGTTCCAGAAAATGTTTTCTCCCATTGCTATATTCATTAACATGGGATATTTAATTCCCAATCCTCCATCGTCATTTATAGATTTAATAGTGTTTCAATAAACTAAATGGAACTTCTTAGTATTTGTTTTTTCCATTTTCCATGATAATTTATGAATGTCTCTATCCACTTGATGCATGATGATGATGGGAGATAGAATTGACAAATTTAGAAAGATAGGAAGTGTTGATAGGATAGATTTGGTGAGGATGACCCTTCCCATTGGATTTAACCATTGTAAATCCCATTGTTAAAATTTACTCTTTATTTTTCCTATAACTCCTTTCTAAGTATTTGAGGTCAAGTTTCTTAAAGATAACGTCATCCCCAAATGTTTTAAATTTTTTCATGAATCTAGGTTGGGGAAGTTGTAACATACCCTGTTACCAACAAACCTGAATGTTTTCTCAAATGCTAATATGAAATGTACCCACTTCTCAGGTACCTCAAAATTCGCCTTCCTAGGCAAATACAAATTTATGAAACCATTCTATGAATAAAGAACATGATAAAAACAAATGAAATTAAAAAGAAACATTCATGACTATAAAATAAATATTAAACATGCCATGCATAATAATTAACATCAACAATCATGTCATAAACTTATCACAGAGATAAATCACATAAAAAAATATAAATTACAGAGAAACACGGAGAGAACTAATATTTTAAGGAGAAAATTCACCAATTGTTTGTAGACGTCGGATGTTCCACCCAACTTTAGGCTATGTTTCACATAAAATATCTGCAACATGCCACCCTTGAGCCGAGGCTATGAATCCACAAGGATGGGTCCTAGAATTTTCAACATTCATCCTCTTGCTTGGGAATTATCCCATAATGGTTGAATCCTCCAAGTGCATAATCTCATTGAGCTTGCTTCTCTCTCCTCGTTCCAAATTTATGGTTTTTGGTTTCCTTATTTTTATGCTTGCAGTGATTTTTAGATTTCCCCAAACCTCCTGCTCCCCAGTTAGGGGTTAGGTATTTACAGGATGAAGCATCACTCTTTATATCTCTTTAAAACATACCAATGATAAATACTTACTTATTGATTCATCCCATAGATTCAAAGATCCAAAGTAAGAGATCTCACAAATACTTGTAGCATGTCTAAAGGTAAAGCACCATTATCAATTTGAGTGGGTAATGAATTCCTATGAGGTAAGTGAAATGGTTGATCCATGTCTAAAATCAATGAATAAAAACATTGATCCACTAGATCCTGCCACTAGTGTATCCTTTGTTTCTCTCCTCGTGTGGAATGATAGTCTAAAAAATCGAATGTGACATAGACAGAGGTATTCATCATCAGTGCATCCACCTCGATGTGCCGAGAGCTTGAAATATATCGAATTGTATCCCCTAGTATAGATAATGTATCATCCTCTAGCGAGTGACCTCCAAAATTTGATGTTTGATGTGGAGGAGGGTCATTATCATGGTTTGTGTCCACTGGTATGGACTAGATATGTTGTCCTTCCAATGGGTCATCTAGGAAATTGATGGCCTTGTTCCCCATTTGGTTGAGTCCATTGGAGTGACCTACAAAGGGAACCAAATTTTATGGTGAAAAAAACTTATGCCTTCGAGGACTAGTTTAGTTTCTGTTGGGTCTCTTGACAATGATGCCTCTCTATGTTTGATTCCTTTTTGACAAAGATCACCATTCCATGGGATACTTTGTTGCGAGAACCCTAACTCTAATGCTTCCTACCATAGATTGGTCCCTTTAATATAATTGATGTGATACAATCACTCCATCTCCCTCATGATGTACATGAACATTGGTTTGTGTTCTGATACCTAGGACCGTTCCATCGCTATAATAGAGAAGAAGACCATATGTATTGAATGGGAGAAACAATAGAACGACATATATGCGATTACCAACATGTAAATGCACATTTATTCCATTTTTTCGCGATTCTATTATTGCTCAGATGAAACTTATTCAAGGTATATGAAAAAAACTTCAAAATAAATGAAAGAACCCACACAAAACTTTGATCTTAACCAAAGTCCCCCAAAAATGTCAAAGATCTTTAAAAAACATGAACTAGTGTGGGGAAGTTTCAAATCCTAGGTCTCTGAAGAAGGAATATATTTCTACTCCATTTAAATAAATAAATTTAATTCATTCATTCATTAATACATTACAAAATGGTATGGAACCAATATCGAGAGAGTTGATGATGTATGACGTGGAATTGGAGTAGTTGGTTTTTCCATGTGTTGTTAACCTACAATCAACATATGAAATCTAGAGTGCATATTTCCAAGACAAAGCTGGGAGGAGAATACAACTCTAATAAATTTAAAAGAAAAATTATGTATTGACAACCAAAAGGCCAAAGGATACCTTTCAATTAATGCCCAAAAATGAATCAAAGGGTTAAGAGAGGAGTATTTGAGAAGCAATTTCCTTTAGTACAATCTATACTTGTAATCACTTTGAAGGAGAAGAGGGTTTTTCTTATTGCATGTTTTGTAAAACTTATTTCAAAAATTTAATGAGGAGAAGCCAGTGCTATCCAAGATTTTGAGAGAAAAACTACGATTCTAATGCTGTATGTGTATTGAGTTTTTTCTATTATCTATTGTTATTAGAATTGGTGTAATAATGTTTCTTTAGTATGTAGATTACTCTTTGATTAAAATGCATTCTTATTTCTGTTTGCCTCTTAGTTTTTTTTCTATAGCTTATGAACATGGAAATATAGCCAATTGTTTATCTATAGAATTTTCTTAATTGATAGTTGATTATCTATCTGTGTTTCCGCCATTTTTTATCCAATAACTTTTTATCATAATGAGACAAGTTAAACACCAGATTTCACCAAAAATTCATAGTGCAATATTCAACCTATTTTCCATGTATGGAGCACACACTAAATATCTGAAATTTGTATTATAGAACTAAATTAAAAAAACAATATTTTTATGGCCCATTAATGCCTATGCGCCTCCCAAAAATGGTATAGTGTCCAAGTGTGGAACTTATTAATTCATTATTACTAATTATAGGGTTTGATATAATCTTCATTAGTTATCCTTATCTTGTTACTTCATTAATGCAACGAGATTTTTCACACTTACTATAACTCTAAAGAAATGTCCACGATATCACCTATGAATAAAGACATTGAGGTCCCTCATTTCATCCATAATTTAGAGTAAGGTTACTATGCTCAAATTCACCAGAGAGAATTTACACCCTAGCCATATTTTCTCTACATTTGGGATTTCACTTCTATTATCACACAAGTTGTAGGTTGGGAAAAGCCCGACCCAACCACCAATTGGTGACAAATTAGAGAAAAACTAACCATTGTCACCTTAGGTAGGTGTTCCCGTCACTTTATATGTGAGGTGGTCACCTCAAGGGGGGAATCCTAGTGACCTTAGGGGGAAATGAGATGAAAAATGATAACTATGAATGGATGTCCCTAGAGGTCAATTCTGAATGGTAGGAAGAACTTAGAAAAGAGTCTTGGGAAAGGTTAAGGGTTTCCAAATGAGTTGAGTGACCTGCCGAGAGTAAAGTACCTTCCCGAGACACAATGAAAACCAAGGACACTTGCAATATGAAAGTTGGAAAAGAAATTTAAGCTTTCTGTCCCTAATTGTAGAAAACATAAATGATATATATCATCTCATAATAGATTGTAAAGGCTGAAAAATAAGTGCTAAAAGTATGTTTGAATAAGCAAGAGACAAGCTAGTAAATGCTAGCTCAACCCAACAATGATAAAGCAATATTCTAGCCCAAAATGCAAGGATGGAACAGAATTTTACTGCAATGATATTTATCAGCCTTATGGCTGTAGGAAACCAAGATTTATAGCAGAAAAATCTGCCAATTAAAACTACTTCTAACTAGCCTACCAAGTGTGCTAGGTTTAGTAGAGAGCTAGGGAAAAATGAGGAGTTAGTCCTAGGGTTAGTTTAGGAGTTATTAGGGTTTAAAGGGTTATATTTAATGCAGCCTTATGTATGTAGGTTATTTTTTAACAACAAAAATAATTAATGGTTGAAATGGGACACCTCAATGAGGCAAGAGAGCCAAAGGCTCAAGGAACAACTTCCCAAAGAGACAATTTCAACACTTGAAAATTTCACGTTTACCAAGGAACCAATTTATTTCTCCAATGAAACAAGTAATGAATAGTGACTTTAATGATTGAGTTAATGGATTCAATAAAGAAAGAGCTAGAGGTACTACCTCCTTGGGGGTGTAAATTTCCTTACTCCCCAAGACAAGTATCCCTAACTAGGGTTTAGGCTAAGAGGGTGCATGCACTTATACTTCTCTTATCAAACCCTTGTTAAACCAACAAATCTTAAGCATAAAATGATGGAGGCTAAGGTGGGGGTGTATTTCCTTAAAATTCTCACCTATATCTATAAGAATAACCTTGTCTTGAACACAAATGATAATACATTGTAAAAAAACCTTACCAATTCAATGAAAAATGCTAAGATAAACCACCACAATAGCAAAAGAATAGCCTTCCAAGGCTAGCACATCACTTCCATCAACCAATAACCAAGAATATAGCCATACAAAAGAGAACAAGAGAGAAAATATCCAAGGATAGCGAAAATTTCAGTCCAATATTTCTCACAATGGGAGAGTTATGTTATGAAATTAGATCTTATGATCTCTATTTATACAAAATGGCACTAAAATAGTTTGTCCACATTAGCAAGGGTAAAAAATAAGAGAAGGGGTCCAAAACCCTTATCTTACCCCTTTCAACTAAATAATATTAAACAATTCATCTTTAAATTCACTTTTACTAAAAAAGAAATCCTAATTTAAGGTGATGTCACCCCTTTAGGGGATGCTTTGACACTAGGAGCAAATCATTGGAGTTGGATATGCATCATTAGGCCTCTGAATGCCACATGTTAATAATCTAGGTCATATTCCCATGGTCAAGGCCTTCCTCTCCTCAAAGTGTCCATGTGTCAATGAGCAATAACTTCACCACCAAACCCTATCCCTCCTAGTTGACGTCATGCCTCCAAAGGCGATGTTTTCGGTCTCCTAGGCAAACCGTTTGGAATGTGAGGTATAGATCATTTATTCTAGGTTTTATTCTATGCCTACGAAGGTATGTCTCTCTC
>SNQJ01S0060375.1:5961-22970 GCA_010110895.2 Picea sitchensis
ACCTCATGCCAATGGCATCTTAGATACCGCCAATGTAAATTTCACAGACTCAGTGACAAGCCATATGAAAGAGTTGTCTCTAAACTAGTCTGCAGGAGGGCCAACTTCGTCTATGTCTTCCAACCCCACTCAATCGGTAGATGTACATTCTGTGCAATTGTCGTCCAACCGAAATGGTAACCAACAACTAGGCGGGAAGAATAATAAAGGATGCAATAATCGTAAGGGTGGGAAAAATGGTAATAAACCCAAGGACAATGGTAATAATGAGAAGACTAATAATAATGCTAGAGAGGGAAAACGTGAAAGATGTAAGGTGAAGTTTCCATGTAAGATTTTCATATATGATCACCTTACCCATTTATGCCCCAAACTTATGGAAGTTGCGAGGCTATTATCTCTATCGCCCATCGTACTGATGAATCCATTCCCACATAACCAACACATGGACTCAAGTTCCTCAAACGTTGAAAATGCAGTTGGTGGGAGTCAAAACCCGTCATTGCAAGATGGTGATCGTTTGTGTATCAATATGGTCGATGCGAAAGTTCATGTATCTCTTCAGAATCTATTCACAAGCTATATCTCTTCACAAGCTATTCCTGGTCTAGAATCTCCTCCTCCTCCTCTAGAGGCAAATTTACAGATTGAAAAACCAAATCCACCACCTCATATTCCAAAAAGAGTACTCAAGCACTCTAACCACAATCCAAATGCTAGAGCTGCCCATAACTACTCTATTATTGAGGACCTGGATCAAACCCCTTGTGCTATGTCAGCTTCAGAGGTACTTCAGACGTGTCCTTCACAGAGGAATGCTTTACTATCTTCTTTAGGAGCTCTAGAACCCAATGGCTCAAAAGTTATCAATTTTGACGTCACAGATGTGAAGCCTCACTTGCCTTACCATGTGGATTTTCAAATCCAAGTGGAGTACTCAATGTATACCATCAAACATGTTTTTTTTGATGAAGGTGTTGCCACTTGTGTGATGTCCCTAATATGTTGGAAATCTCTCGGTTCTCCGACTCTTTCCAAGTAATCGAACATGTTGACTGCTTTTGACGGTCAATCCTTCCACCCTCATGGTATTATTCCTGCCTTTCCAGTCTAGTTATGTGGGAAGATGGTAGAGGTAGAGGTTAAGGTAGTTTATGCACCTCTTGATTATAACTTGTTACTAGGACACAATTAGACCTATGTTATGGTCGTTGTCGTATCATCCATATTCTGTACTCTTTGTTTTTCTCACGAGGGGAATATTGTGACGATCGACCAATTATCCTTTGCGTACTCTAGTCCTAATGCATCTGTTGGACTGTTGATCGCTGTGATCAACAATTCTCAGCCGACAAATGAGAATATCAGTGTCAGAATGTATTCTTCCCTTATGGGTACTTTCGACTTCACGACACTGAGTCACCACATTTACGCTATGTCCAGTAGGCCCGTCTCGACAAGGAGGTCCATTCCTTTCCAAACTTCCTATTTTAGTGATCCATGAACCCTACCTTCCCCGAATTCATCTTGTGAAGGTCAGTTTCATGCTGGAATGGTCATGCCACTATCGGCAAAAAAGATTGTGTATCATGTTGTTCTTGAATATTTCACTGATCCCGATCCTGTTACCTCATCGACGGATGAGGAAGATCTCATTCTCAGGCCCGTGTGGGCCACTTCATTGTCTTGTTCACATGGTTACATTGATGATCCTTTTCCTTTGGAAAAATCTATCATTGAAGCCATGAATGGTTCTGACAGACCCTGGGATGATATGCATCATTGCATTTATTTTCTCCCTGAGGTTGAAAGAATCGAATAAGATGATTTTCGATCTACTTTGAGTGAGATAGTCGATCATGTCGTAGTTCCACTTGATATGCACAACATTTATGCTGAAGGAAACATGGAGAATATTTCTCCTACCATCACGATCGATATCTCTCGTATCCCTGGCAAGATTGAAAATGTAAATATCGGTCTGGATTGTTCACCAAAGGAAATCTTGATCTACACTGAACTCTTCAAGGAATTACGAGATGTATTTGCTTGGTCACATGAACAGATGACAGGAATCAACCCTCATATTTTCGAGCATGAGATTAGAACTTATCTGGATGATAAACATGTTCGACAACATCTTCGAGCTATGAATCCCCGGAAAGCCCCCGCTATTATGGCAGAGGTGGAGAAGCTACTTAATGTTGGATTCATCTAACCAGTTCCCTAGACTGAATGGGTATCCAATCATATTCCTGTGAATAAAAAGAAAGGAACTATCCATGTATGTATGGACTTTTGTGACCTAAACAAGGCCTGTCCTAAAGACAACTTCTCGACACCTTTCATCGATCAGATTCTTAACGAGTGTGCGGGAAACAAACTATTTTTTTTTTATGGACGAATTTTCAGGATATAACCAAATTCAAATTAAACCTGAGGATCAACACAAGATGACATTTATTTTTCCTTGGGGTACTTTCGCATACCAAAAAATGCCTTTCGGCCATAAAAATGCTGGAGAAACCTTTCAAGGTGCCATGACTTTCACTTCTCACTATCTTAAGCACATAGTCAAAGATTACCTTGATGCTATTGCTTCTCACTCTCTCAAGAGAGCAGATCATGCTACACACCTTCAGCTTGTTTTTGAAACATGTCGTTACTATGGAATCTGGTTGAACCCTCACAAGTGCATCTTTTGCCTTAATTCTGGTCGTCTTTTGGGATTTCTAGTTTCTGAGACCGGGATCATGGTAGATCCACTAAAGGTTGAGGCAATACTTTGATTGCCTCTCCCACACATGATTAGACAAATTCAAGGTTTACAGGGGAAAGCTAACTTTATTCGTCAGTTTATAGTGAATTATGCCAATATCACTAAGGGTTTCATGTGTCTTTTGAAAAAGGACACCCCTTTTATCTAGGATGAGCGAGCCCAGGAGTCCTTCGATGCTTTGAATAAATCCTTGGTATTGGTGCGTTTGTTGAAGTCTCCTGACTACAGTAGAGATTACTTGATTTATATAGCCGTGTCTGAAGAGACGATTGGTATGGTTCTGGTTCAGGAGGATGTTGATCTCCGCGAGCACATCATATACTATCTTAGTCAAAACTTGGTCGATCCTGAACTTAATTATTCTCACATTGAAAAACTATCCTTGGTTTTCGTTCACGTAGTCCAACGTTTGCGTCATTAAATATTTCTCTGAAATACTACTCTGGTTGCCAATTTCAATCCATTTCAATATGTCCTTACCAGGTGTATCATAGGGGGGAAATATAAGAAATGGATTGTCATTTTACAAGAGTTTGATCTTGATTTTGCTTCGGCGAAGTCCAAGAAATCACTAGTCTTCGCGAAGTTACTATCTAATTTTCCATGATTAGATGAGGATGTAATCCATGTTGATTCGTTTGTGTACAATCAAATTTTTCTTGTCTCATCGTCTAACCCTTGGTATGGATACATTGTTCTCTATCTCCAAACTTTGATGTTCGCTCAACATCTCTCGCGAGATGACTAATGGCGTGTAAGATACCAAGCTAAGAATTATACTATCATCGGTGACACTTTGTATCACCAATGAATAGAAAATATCTTGTGTTGTTGTTTAACTCACAGAGACACTGAGTCAGTCCTGAATGATTTCCACAGTGGGGCTTGTGGTGTTCATCTATCTAAGCTTTTGACATCCCAAAAAAATTTGTGAGCCGGTTATTTATGGCCTAATATATTTAAAGATTGTATTGAAGTGGTTAAGAAGTGTCACCCATGCCATATTTTCACTCGTAAATGTGCTTGCATCTAGTCCCTCTTCACCCAATCATTATCATCAGTCCCTTCACCAAGTGGGGGGTGGAATTCATAGATTTCAACGCAGCTTCGATTGGGGGGCATCAACATATTATCATGGCTGTCGACTACTTTACTAAGTGGGTTGAGGCCATGCCTATAGTTAAATTCAATGGGAATACTATCGCCCTCTTTGTGTTCAATAAAATAATCGTCCGGTTCGATATCCTGAGTGATATTGTCACTGACCATGGCAGTCACTTTCAAAATGAAATGATGGAAGAGATAGCATCTAATATGGGGGTTAGACATGGTCATTCTTCTCCTTATTACCCTCAGGAAAATGGACAAGTAGAGTTCGTCAACAAGTCTCTCAAGACCATTTTGCAAAAAAATGTCAGCCAGAGTAAGTCTGACTGGCACATTATGTTGTATCCTACACTCTAGGCATACCAAACCTCGGTTAAGACTGCCAACCATTTTTCCCCTTTCTAGTTAGTACACGGTGTAGAGTCGATTTTACCTATTGAATGTGAAATCCATTCTCTTAATTTTGCAGTTGTGCTCATACCTGGCACTTTCGATCTCGAGCGACGCCTTGTACACCTAGAGAGTCTTCACGAGCAACTTCGAGACACCTCTACAGCTATCAAGGTGAACAAAAGACGTGTCAAGGTCCAGTATGATAAGTCTATCTGTCCTCGGTTGTACGTTGAGGGTGACTTGGTCCTCTTGTATGATCAAGCTAAAGAACCACTGGGAGCAGGCACGTTTAAGCCCATGTGGCACGATCCTTATATTGTGCGAGGTGTCTTAGAAAAAGGAGCCTATGAGTTAGAATATTATGAAGGGAATATGTTAGCAGAGCCTAGGAATGGGCTCTACTTGAAAAGATACTACGCTTGAGCTGTGATCTTGGGTGGAACTCTTTGTATACTAATGTAATTTAGTGTATATATATTTTCCTTTATTTTTCATCTTCAACTTGCTTATCGAACTTTCACTTGGTTGGAATATTTCAATAGAGTCATCCGTCTAGATAGGATTCACAAATGGAACCAGTCGTCATACATGGAACTTGGCTTCCACCGCTTGGGTTGTTTACTCACCCGAGGGTATGTTGGTGTCTTCAGGTGGCATATGCCTAGGTCCATCCATGAATAATGTGGCTGAATATAGCGTCGTTATAGAAATTTTATGTGATGCTATCTCACATGGTATTTTCTCGTTAGAGGTTCACCTGGATTCCTAGTTAGTAGTATGTCAGTTGAACGACAGTTACCATATGCGTGATCCTACTTTATCCAACGATTCCTACGAGTACGTATTTTAGTGTGATCGCACTCTGTCAAATGGCTTTTCATATTTTCCAATAGAGAGGTACACCAATCATATAATGTGGGTCTCATACACTACAATGCATAGAACATGAGTGGCCTTGATGCCTATTGAAATTAGGTTGAACCTATGATCCTTGTCAATACAAGGACAATAATCTTCAGGCTGATATTATTTATCCCCTGGATAGGGAGTTGACTCCTGACCTTTGGGGTCCTTGCTACACAGTGGGCGTCGATGTACTCCTCTATTTTCATTCTGCTCCCTGCTCCCTGTGAATTGAGGTTTACAACCTCTCCCTCGTGTGATAATCCAGTCAAAAAGTAAATGTCCTCTACTTCAATTCTCAATGGTTTCCCATCGCGATTGAAGCTTTCACTCTCAGGGTCCCAGTAACCCACAAGCATCTCGAGCAACCTAACCTTGACTCTCATTCCTTTGAGCAACTAAAATTTATATAATCCACATCTCTTTAAGGCCATTTAGGCCCCCAGATCTTGATCCACTGTAACATCGACCTCCTCGTTCTCTCTTTCTCTCCATTCAAGAACCATCCTACCAAGGACAAGTCAAAATTTGATTTAGCATCCTTAAAATTCATTGTTTGCGTGCCTTTATGTGAGCTACTTCACTTACAATCGTGTATAGGGCGGTCTATACACGCCTTGCAGTTTTCATAGGTGTGTATAACTCATGGTATACAAAACCCAATAGGAGACAACACACCGAATTTCACATTTTACGCCCTCAATTACTAAAAATTTGGAACCTAATTTAAAAATTTAATCCATTGGAAATGAAGAGGAAGGGAAGAAGATTTACTTGGTCCAGATGGTTGCTGATTTTGTTTCCTGAAGCTCCCATAATCACCATTTGAATCTTGGAGGTATTTTGGTCCAATTTGCACTGGTTGGGTAAAAACTCAAAACGGTATAGTAATTTTTGTTTTTGTTACTATTTATAAGCAATTTTTACCCACTTTCTATAGTTTTAATCCATTTTTTCGCCTAATGGACTAATACAAAGGTGGATTGAGTTGGTTTTTGTAGTTTTCACCAGGGATTCTTGCGGATTTCAATGTTATGTTGGTCATTCGTCGCCACAGGTAGGTATTTTCATTACCCAACATATAGGATAGGTACCCTTTCCATCATGCATTTTGCATTATCCTATAACTGTCACCTTTTATGCCTTAGGTACGAACCCACTTGTTGCGACACAAAACCTTCCATCTGCTATAATTCATGTCATTATCAAGTGGTAGAGACTTACCAAACATGGGTGCCTTAGTTAGATCCCCTATTTCACTTGGTGCCCATGCAAAGATTTTTTCCATAGGACTAGGAGTCCCTCATAGTTAGTACATGACTTTATGTTGAGCCTCATTTATCACTCATAAACATACTACCTTATACCTGGAGGACTCCTAATTGATTTTAATTTAATCTCTTTTCCAACTCATTTTCAAAAAGCGAAAATATTTTCGAGTGATTTGTCCCTTTCACACTCGTTAAATTGGACTTGAAAGGTCGTGAGTCTTATTTAAGCTCTTTTTTGAATGGTTATCAAAAAGTAAAAAGATTGTCAAGTGAAATTGTCTCTTTCATTGATGCCTAACCCCCTACCCTCTCTCCTTGGGGTGGCTTGACCTCCCGTTCTAGGATCATTCAAGTCCCTGAACCGAATGGTTCGTCGGGCTCCTAATGGAACTGATTTAACTTGATACAGGCCCTTACCTTTCTCGGTGCAGTTTATGTGGCACCTGTGGACCCTCTCCTTAGTGATTTTCAAATCTTAACTCCAATGATGTTGTTGGCACAAGGGAAGACCCAGGGTTTAATTCTTCAACAATGCACCAAACAAACCCTAACTACTAGCCGTTTCTGCAACACCTACGAAGCAGATGAAGTCTCACCCCAAGTAGAGGCAGGGGTGGTTGCAAGAATCAGATGTCTGCAACCTAGCTGGGACACAAATCTGTGTTTATAACAAGATAATAGATCACTTAGCAGTCATTATTCATCATTATTTACCCTTAGTTCACAGCGCAGATAAACCCTAATTACAACACAGCACAATATTCATCCAAATCTAATATATTCAAGAACTATGGATATCAACACAGATCAGATATAGCATCTTATTCACATCACTAAGAACTAAGCTATCATATCATGTCTATATAAGCATACATTACTACACTAAACATTAACCATATGAACAATAAAACAATCACAATGCACAGAGCAACCATAACACAAGATATACATGGTTCACCCCCAGCATGGGGCTATGTCCACCAACTCTTCTTCTCTTTATTATCTTCAATCAATCATCTACATTAACAGAGCCACAAGATCCTACTCTACATAGGACAAGAAATATGCATGCACCTCACCAGATTGTCCTTCCCCGAGCTAGGTTTAAGCACAAAGACTTCTTACTCTCTATACATAATCTTCTACAATCACTTGCACTTAGATCTGCAAGTCCTTAACACATAGCATGCACAAAGCATTCACAACTATTCTCACTTGGCACATTGGCGTCTTCCTACATCTCCTAGATATCTATTTATACATTGCAAAATGAGTCTAAACATGGGTAAACCCAAGAGCTAACATCCCCATACCCATTTCATAAGCCCAAAACTGAAAAATCCCTAAAAAGGGGCCGGGATTCCGTGATCTTTGCTTCGACTTGTACTCCACCTTCGACAACCTGTTGAAGCCCCAAAATAGGTCAAACCTGACCAAGGATCTCCAAAACGTGGTCAAGGGCCAACAGGCCCCCAACACTCACCTATGACTCATCCCAAGTCACTCTGATTTGGGTATCTCTGCCTCAAAAGGCTCGATCTTGGCTCGAGCTTCTTCGACCTATTGCTGTGCCAAGGCCTCCTGCTCGGGGAACTCCTGAAGAACTGCCTCGTTCATTGGTCCTTCCAAGCGTTTCTCAATTGTAGTGACTACTTGCTCTAGTTCTACTCCTTGTACTTCAATCTCCTCAAACATTTGACAAGATGCATCCTGGACTGGTTGGAGCCTCTGAGCCACTTCCATGACTTTGCTCTGTATGGTGTGGACTTTCTGTTGAAAAGTGCATTGTTCATGTGATATTTTCATTCTTTCAACTGCAATAAGAGCTTCAACTATGTTTGTACCATTGATGCTTGTTTATTTGCTTCCTAGAGTTGGGACTATGGAGTCTTTAGTTCAGGATCCTCAATAATTCATTCATAAGTCTGTGCACTATGATCATTGAGTTGTTTACATTCCATGGAAAAGGTCTTGATTCTCTTAACTGTGCTTTGAGTAGTTTCTTCTCTTTGATCTCACATGTATTGCAGAGTGTTTGGTACTGACTATAGCTCTATATCTGTTATTCTTTGTTGAATATATTGAATGGCTTCAGTGAGCTTCACTACTTGATGCTCTACTAGGTCTTCCTCCTTTTTCTCTAAGCCCGTCATAGAGTAGAGTGCTCTGCAGATTGCTTCTTTTACTCCAACTTGCTTAGCAAGCAAGTGTTCCTTCTCTCGTTGGATATGTTCTTTCTCTTCTTTGAATTTTGACTGGAAGGAAGCCTTCTCCTACTGTGCAATCCTATGTTTCTCTATCACCTCTTCTTGTGCTTGTTTCAGGTCCACCGTGGCCTATTCCTTTTCTTCTTGGGCACGACGAAGGAGATATTCAGTCGCATCAACTATTCTGTGGGATTGGGCAGGATCGTCTCCCAACTATGGTTCTTATAATGGTGGGGCCACAGTGGAAACTATGCGGATAGAGTGAAGGGCTTTCTGAAATCCTCTAAGTTTTGTCTCAATTCTGTCATACATGGATTCTTGTTTGCCTTCAGTGTTCTACAAAATTTCCTGCGAGGTGTCTGATACAGCTGCGATGATGAAATCAAAGTCATTGTGTGTGAGCACATTCTGCAAATTGGTCTTACTAGCTCTGGATTTCTTCCACGAGGTAGGTTTCATGGGAGAAACCTTTATTTTCTTAGATTGATCAGTCTCATCAATGGGATCCCTAGGCAGTGTTAAGTCACCTTGCTTTTACTGATCTTTTGTCCCATTGTTCTCTTCTTTATCTACTTCATCGTTACTTCCTCCTCCAGGTGATTTTGAAGTAGTTTCTTCTGATGCACTACTCAGGTTCTATACCTCTTCTATCTTCTTCCTTCTGCTGGTTCCAGGTGTGTCATGTTCTTCGCGAGTGGCCTCCGGGCTTCCAATTAGTTCGGGATCTGTCAATTATGCGAGGTCAACAAGGATAAGGAGCTTTGCATGCCAATCCTTAGTTATCTCTTCTAGGTCCTCTTCTGTGAGCTTATAGTATGACTGAATTTCTTCTTTACTCTCATCTTCACGCGTAGTGATATAAGTAAAATGTCGATATGCACAAAACTTCATAAGGGGACTGAACCGGTGTAGAGTGTTTGGTGTCATACGAGGGATAAATTTGATGGCCCTCTTTAAATAGAGATAGTAGGTATGGAATATTGCATTCGACTACCATTGTTTTCCCATATCGCTCGAATACCAGAGGGTGGTGAACTTCGCAGCGAGTGGCTTGAACAGATCAATGTCGGGAAAGGTCGCAGCTTTTGGCATCTCCCAAGATGTAAACGTGATGAAGATCTGGAGCCATCTAAAGTGGAACTCATATCCCTGATCCCGAGCTCCACAATAATCCAATTCTGACTGGTTGACTAAGTACTTCACCCGATTCATCTGTAGTCCTTCTACGCATTTTCCAGCGAGGTCAACAATGAACCCTGTGACCCATGTAGGTTTTTTCTTTCTCACTATCTTCCCTCCGATAAACTAACATGCCAGGAATACTGTGCCATTCTAGATGGAGGCTACCTTATAACCTGACATCCCCTTTTCAACATCGCCATAGGTATTCTTAATCCTCTATGCTAGGGCATGATCTGTAGCCTTTCCTAGGTAGAAGTCTTGTGGGTCTGGTCCTTGCATGCTCAATCCAGTGATCCTATGGATCAACATTGGATCAATGGTGATGTGTCTGTCTAGAAATAGATAGACACCATGGTAGCATGACAGCAGGATCTTAACGCACGTATTAACTTCCTGGTGCCTTCCAAAATGTGGTATCTTCATTACGTTCAGGACAGTGGACTGCGTGAGGTTCATAGTCCATGGTTGGAGGATTATCCTCGAGTTCTTCCCCTTCATCCTAGTTAAGTACCTGTGAGGCATGAGAATGTTGTGATTCTTGCAGTCCCCTAGGTTGAAGTCACTGAATTTTAATGTCATGATCTTATTTAGCTAGGTTCGAACTACACCTATCCCCTTCGGGAGGTACACAGTAACCAGGGTGTAATCGAAGTCCCTGGGGACACTGTCACAACTCACCACGCCGACCAGGGATGGGATGTAGTCAGGATAAATTTTTCATTCACCAAGTCAATTTGATTCTTGTTTATTTTCTCAGTTTCGGCTCGAGATGGTCCAGATTTGTGAGAAGTTGATGAAGAGGCTTGCACTCCTCTCGTTGATGAAGATTGAATCCCTGCGGACATTTAATTTTTGGCCATTAGACCGATTAAAAATTCTTCTATATACTTGTCAACTGTTTTGAGTTTGTCTGACATACACGCTCTATATCAGATATTGAGGTCAATTAAAAACCATTCAACAAGTGGCAGATTCTTAGTAAACAAAAGATGAAAACAATGAGTTATCTTGTTTGCGCGGATACAATTTGCAAAAGTATTCTCGGTGCAACAGTCAATGGAATAAGTAGACAATGGTGTAACATATATCTCCAATGGGTGAGAAGACTTCATCAATGTAGTTATGTCCATTACGGCACGGTCCCAACGGTCTGATGGCGAGATTTCTGGTCATAACTGTTGTTCTAACCGTTCGGGCCATCGTTCTAATAGTTATAATGCTTCCAACGGTCATATCGCTCCACCATGGCAAAGTGCCACATTGTGTTGTTCTGATGTCCCGACGGCGTTCCAGTTTTGTAAACCTTCCTTCTGCAAAGTTCCCTCCAGAACCTCCTACAACTTTTCTAATTTTTCTCTCTTCTTACTGAGCTTTTTATCTTTCTTCCCTGTAATCTGCATCTTGGTATTCCTCTTTCCATTATGATTCTTATCTGTACTCAACATAGCAACTTCGCGCTGATGAGATTTTGTCATAGGGTTCAAGGGTAATACTTCTTTTCTGTCTGGGGTGGGTGATCTACTTTCCTGTATGGATAGGTTCTTCAAGTCTTCCTCCATTTTTTCAGCTTTGACAACCCGGTCTCTGGTCCTAAGTTTCTTCAACTTGTCCTCCTATTCTTCTATCAAGCGTGATATTCTCCTAGTCATGAAATCTTTTAATTCTTGTTTTTTCTATTCCAGGGCCTCTTCTTCTTTTCTCTGGATCTGATATCTCTCAATCCAGGGTTTTCCTAATAGCATAGTGAATGGGGCGTTGTTCTCAATGAATTTAACAAAATCAAATTCTTCCTTTGTCGAAGTTCCATGAGCATGCATAGAGTTCTGGGTAAGTATTCCACATAGGGTTATCATTTTTCCTCTAAAGAATCTGATTCCTCCTAATGAAGGAACCATAGCAGGCCTACACAAAATTTCCCAAGTACTTTCTGTCATGACATTCACCTGTGTTTCCTCATCCAGAATACAGTCTATGTCGAAGTCTCCTATTCTTGCTTCTATAAGTTTTTTTTCTTTGAATATCTCTGACAAGTAGATATTTCTGTGATCATTCAGAGTTTCTTTTCTTCGTAGTAATATAGTCTCTGATTCTTTCTGGGGTTCTACCATGGTCTTACTTTCTTGGCCTTCCTTGAGGTTTTCTGATCTCATATTCATTCTTTCAAGATTATCAATCATTCTAGGGCAATCCAAAACTTCATGGTCCATAGATTTACAAAAAAGACAACTAGGTCTTCTATTAGGGAAATTCGTAGCAATATGGCTTGATCTTCTGCAACTATAACAAAGAGTTAATCCTCGCTTTCTCTTCAATGATCCCCAACTTTTTCCATACTGCGCACTAGGGTCACAATAATTAACCTACAAAAAATTCATCCTAGGATATTGCATCCATTTGTTAGTCCAAACATTCTTTCTATGCATAGGAATAACATATCTTTCATCAGATCTATTCATATCGAACCTTCTGTCTTCTAACCGTTCCCTAGTTTTTAGACTAGGATAAAATTTATCAAATATACCTAGATCCATACTTTCGAAACAAAAATTTCCACTTATCTTACTTTTCTCAGAGAACAAAGATTTCAAATATTAAAAATTTTCACTGTTATGACCTCTATCAGAGCACAAAGCATTCAGATCTTACCTTTTTTTTCTTCAGATCTTCTTCCTTTCTTAGCACAGAGCTTCTCAAGTCAAGAATCAGATATACATACACATATTTCTTTCTTTTCCTCAGTTCCCAACAATCACAGTTTCAAGTCCCGACAATGGAACCATTTGTTGGCATAAGGGCAGACCCAGGGTTCAATGTTTCAACAATGAACCAACAAAACCCTAACTACCAGCCCTTTCAGCAACACCTGCGAAGCAGATGAAGTCTCGCCCAAGGTAGAGGTAGGGGTGATTTCAAGACTCAAATGTCTACAACCTAGATGGGACATAGATCTGTGATTATAATACCTTAACAAATCACTTAGCAGTCATTATTCATCAGTATTTACCCTTAGTTCATAGTGCAGATAAATCCTAATTACAGCGCAACACAATATTCATCCAGATCTTATATATTCAATCACTAATCATATCAACACAAACTAGATCTAGCATCTTATTCACATCACTAAGCACTGAGCTATCATATCATGTCTATCTAAGCATACATTACTACACTAAACATTAACCATATGAACAATAAAACAATCACAATGCACAAAACAACCATAACACAGGATATACATGGTTCACCCCCAGCCTGGGGCTACGTCCACCAACTCTTCTTCTCTTTATTATCTTCATTCAATCGTCTACATGCACAGAGCCACAATATACTACTCTACATAGGACAAGAGATCTGTGCGCACCTCGCCAGATCCTCCTTCCCCGAGCTAGGTTTAAGAAAAAATACTTTGTACTGTCTATACATAAGCTTCTACAATCACTTTCACTTAGCTCTGCAAGTCCTTAACACATAGCATGCACAAAGCATTCACAACTATTCGTACTTAGCACATTGGCCTCTTCCTACATCGCCTAGATATCTATTTATACATTACCAAATGGGCCTAAACATGGGTAAACCCATGGGTCGACATCCCCATACCCTTTACATAAGCCAAAAACCCAAAAATACCTAAAAAGGGGTCGACATTCTGTGATATTTTCTTCGACTTGAGCTCCGCCTTCGACATCATGTCGAAGTCACAAAATAGGTCAAACTTGACCAAGGATATCCAAAACTTGGTCAAGGGCTAACAAATACTATCTCCCCATGCTATACTTTCTCCTTGATGTAACCGCGGACTACGATCATGGGCCAACTCCCTTCACGATCCCGTGCTTCAGAAATTTCACGAGTTTCTTACTTCCCTTTCCCTAATTTATGAATCAGTGAATTCTTTGGGACCAGATCTACGGTCCACGTTCTCCTTGCGATCAACGAATATGATCAACTTCATGAGTTCGGACTTCACGATTCCTCCCTTTTCCCAACTCTTCTACTCCCAATTTGCGAACCAACGATGTGTTGATCTCTCACCATGCGTCCTATCTCGATGGATGGATAGGATTACTTCGGCTTCCCCAGCTCTTCAGGTATTCTCCTCTTGAACTTTCTATGAAGAGTTCCTCCTCTGAAATGCATGGATCTCTGCCACGTACCCTTCCATATCCAACAGTCTAGATTTAAATCATTCTTTGCGACTTTTAGAAGATTTTTTTTTTCTCTCGACAAACCTTCTAAAGTTCTTGCTTCCGAACCTCTCGATATTCTTCTATTATTAGATAAATCGGTGAATGTGGACATAAATTAATCTCCCTATATCCACCTGGATCTAGAACAAAATGAGACAGGACATGGAGCTTTCCCTAAGCTGTAATCATTGAATTTACTATCAGACAAGACATGAATGACATACCTTTGAACATCCCTTCCTTATGTCTTTGGTGTCCCTACTTCGCTCCAACACTCTTGTGATATTGGATCTGCAATGAAACACAAACCAACCAAAGTGAAAGAAAATATAGTATATTCAATGAAAACTTACACATGTGATGAAGGAGTCATGTAATAAAATGAAAATGATTTTATGGGAAAGAAACATGGCACTGTATTATATTAAGTAAAAGTGGAATATACAACCAAACAACCTTGATGTTGCAAGGTTCCCTTTCAGTGGCCCTTTTCTCCAACACACACACTTGATCCAAACTTGCATGAAGAAGATCCACAATAACTTGATGGACCAATGAATACCTCAAGAATCAATTGAAATAGAATCCCTCACATAATTCTCAACCTATTCTTTCATTAATTCCTCTCTTACTTGTTTTCTTAACCTTTTCCATGAGAAACCCATTCTTATATAGGAGAAATATAGATGGTTAAAGAGATTAGGATGATCCCACCAAATCAGAGAAGTAGGTAGGATCCCAACCATATGGATGCCACCTCACATTCTAGAAGATTACCTTCTAGAACCTCCGTGAACTTCGACCTTTTCTTAATATTTCAACATCACCGCACCTTGGCTATAGGAAATCTTGCGGAAACACCACAAACACGTTTCAGGACAAACTGCAGTGATCATACATCGCCTCACTGTATCTTATGCTTGACCTATGACTTCCTTTCTTAACAAGGTTTTGTAGAAGAGGAAGCCAGTCACTTTTCAAATAAAGAAAGGTTCTTTTGGGAGCTTGAACACATGCTATAGAAACATCACCAGGGTGAATAAAATAATGTGTAACAAAATTCCCTCCAAATTATGAGGCTGGAACTCGTGACATGCGAAATACTTTGTAGAATGTGTGTGTGTGTGTTGGAAACAAGGAGCGCACCAATCGGGAACCTACAAACAACCAAGCATCTGCGCAATATTATACCATTTCTGAGGTAGGCATTTCCATACTCAGACTACAAGTGATTTAAATAATAAATGTCAATCATGGCCACTAATCATACACTATGGATCCATGTCACCAAGATTCTACATAGCCATTAGGAATACACCATGGATCTATGTTTGTAGAAAAATTTAGATTCAGACATAGCCACAAGACATACAAAGTGGATCTATGTGTCAATACAAATCATAAATACTCCATTGCAACCTGGACCAAAATGATGAGATCTGGTGTTTTCAATCCCATTTTTCGTAAGTATGAATCTAGCCATGTGATTACAGGCACTAAAGTTGAACATAGTAGAAACCACTTGATTATCGGTCATTGATGAAAAATGTTAACAAGTACGAGGGAAATCACCATTGATGTCAATGACTCCCAAGGTACCTTAGTACAATCCAACGAATGCGAATAAATGAGCTAAAGTCAAGCACTCGATAGAATATCTCAATCAGGGGTCAATGATGTGAACCCACTGTCGAAAGCAAAGAAACCTGCCATTGATGCATGCAGGTTCTAAGGTACTAATTGGTTTCTAATTCTTGTTCCTGGATAATGAGTTGAAGTTGATAAGAAAAGACTCGTCACAGGAGGGCCTTGATGTATCCCTCATCAATGACATGAAAGAAGTAACAAATTTGAGGTAGATCAAAGTATGAAAATGATTTGAAACTGACACAGGGAAGGCCCACATGGTAGGAATTGGTAACTGCAGATGGCTGACTCGATAGAAGGCTTGTGTAGGGTTGGACTTCTCTTGAACATATGAATGATAGAACAATGTTATTGACAACATTGACTTGGAGACAACACAAGATATGAACTTGCAGAAGGTCAAACGAGAGACAAATGAATTTCCCAACCCAGATTCAAGGATGAAGGGGGTGTCATGTTCAAGAGTGACTATTACTGCCACTAACACAAATATAGAGACACATTTCTTTCCCAAATTTCCCCCCACCATTTCTGGCGAATACATCTTTATTTTTACGCAAGCTTGAGGAGAATAACATATGCTTGTTGATGTAATCTCATCCTTTTGATGATTCCCTCGGAGTATCTTTAACGAACTCTAAGAAGGGGTGGTTCGGTTCCATATAGATATTTCAATGTTTGTTTAACGAGTCCAAAGAGAGAAAACTCAGGGGTTTTTAATATTTAGAGAGTCTAAAAAACACTTAAAGATAACTCTCTTGGTTCCTTTTTCGTAAATTAGTTTGATGAGACCAAAAAAGTGATAACCTACCACCCATCAAATTTTTTCTTCAAATACTTTTACGAGCGTGAAAAGAACAATGTTGCTCGACAATATTTTCATTTTTACGGAGCGTGAAAATATCTTAAAGGATACTCCATAAGTTTATTTTTTCATGTTACCATGACGAGTACAAAAAAATGACAAAAGTATAGTTGGTTGCGTTCTCATTGATTTGCGAGCATGAGAACAAACAAAGATTGAGCTCAAGGTTTTTCCTGAAAAACCTAAAAAGTATTTATACAAGCGACAAATGTAAAAACAAACCAAGAAATTGTTGATTAAGGTTGGTTGTCATTGATGTCAACCCTTGAAGAAAGACCCGTAGCACAAAGGTTTACGTAATGGACCCAATAGTGTTTGATGTAAATATGACTCATTATTGTTTTTTCATTGTTGATAAGAAGTAAATATGGATGAACTCCAAAGTGGTCCCCTTATGGTAAAAGCCCTCATGGGAAGACGCTTTGTGGAGTAAGAGAACCCATGCTTAGTTGTGGAATAATG